>JAVKPL010002533.1:0-18384 GCA_032173675.1 Gastrolobium villosum
GCATTTTGTTCTTATTTGCTATTGGCCAAAATAACCCACCTGTATGAGATTTTCCCTTGATAGCCATTTTGAGCCTGAACTTATTTCTTGATAAATGACCTGTGGCCTGATTGATGGCTTAGCCTATATCCATATGACTTACCTTGATTGAGATTGAATCATTGAATGTGTTGAAAATAAAATAAACAAATTGAGGTAAGCTCCACAATGGTCAAGTAATTAAGGGATGAAGAAAAAAGGGTAATCTATGCCCTTAAAAAAAAAATTAATAAAGAGAAAGGGCAAAATGAAAGAATGTTAAAGAAAAGAAAGAGTTGAAGAAAAAGTGAAAAGATAAAAGGTGGTTAAAAGGAATTAATTCCCGAAATTCTGTGAAGTCCTTTTGAATTGATAGTGGAGCAAAACAATTGATTGAATCTGTTAAAAGTGAAATAATATCAGTTTTCAATCTTCTTGGTTGTTTGAGCTACTATCCAAATTTTCCTACCTATTAGTTACAACCTGTGAAGTCCTTTTGATCAATTGATGCATGTGTTTGATTTTTCAATTTTAAGAATTTTTGAGAATATAATCAAGCATATGGTAGTGTTATAGCTTTGAGTAATTGAGTGCTCATGATACCCTTAAACACTGAGTGCTGAGTGAACATTATTTATCTGTGTGAGGGGTAATCAATGTAGACTTATATATTTAAGAAGCTGATGGCATTATTGGAAGTTCATGATATTGAGTCAGGCATGCATGGCATATTGTATCTGATAGTGTCTATGATTGTTATGTTGGATTAAGCGAATATTTCCTGGATTAAGTCTTTTACATTGCTGGGGACAGCAACGTTTAAATCTGGGAATGGTTTGATGTGCCTCTGGCAAGTGTGATTTTTCTGTGTTAAAATTGACAAGAATTGAGTCATAAGAGAGCAATTTAAATACATATTTGCTAATTATGTTGATTCTTTGTATGTCAATAATATGCACATTTTAGTTGTGTTTTTACAGGAAAAAGAAGTGAAATTTTGAATTCAAAATTTGAATTCAAAATTTGAATTCAAAACTGGTTTTAATTAAATTCTTACGTTACGTAATAAGTTTTAATTTAATTCTTCAGTTACGTAATAAGTTTTAATTAAATCTTCAGTTATACGTTTCACGACATTTTCGGGAAAGAATTATTGTGCTGTGCGAAGAAAAAAGAGTCTTGTAAATAGAACTCTTCACAAAACCCGAAGGTGGAACTCAGAAATTGGGAGGCAGATCTAGACACTTTGAGAGGAACATCACAAGGATCAGCATTTAAAGCTCATTACATCACATTTCAAACTATCCTCAATTAGCGCTGAAGCAATTAAGGAAAGAATCTGCAATCAAAGCGCTGAGTCAAAGCACAGCTGGCACTGCAGCAAATAAAGATAGGATGCATTGTCAGCATTACATCACGCTGAAGTGTCATCCTTATCTATACACGCAACATCACATGGACCACGCCCAGAAACTCAAGTATAAAAAGGGTGGTCCTCCACCATTCCATTCATTCAGATCTGGACCGGGAGAAGAAAGAGGTAGCTGTGGAGTTCTTCGCGTTCTTCGTTCTTCATCTTCATCTTCTTTTTCTTTCTTTTATTTTTAGTTTATGTTGAATTTTAGATCAGCGATCAGTATGTTGATCGGCTAGATCTTTTTATTGTAGTCAGGGTCACGATCCATATGTGAACCCTTGACATGAAGGATTGATTTGTGATTTTTAATTTATATAATTATCTTTATCTTTACTCTGTGCGAATTTTATATTCCCTTTATTAGAATTGATCAATCTGATAGTTGGGGATATTCTGAGGATCGAAATCCTAGATAGGAATATTGGGGTTTTGGTCTCGAAAGGGGGTAAGATAACAATCTGTATGCGTGCTAGGAATAGACGTGTATACGATTGCAGATGCTTAAATTATCACGCTCATTGCTTGATCCCATGAGAAACATTGCAAGGAATTGGGGTTTCTCATGGGATTAAAGGGTTAACCCTGCAAGGAATTGAGGGTTAACTATTAAATCTTTTAGATGATAATTTATCTGAGTGATTATATAAATGATTTTTATAAATCAATCCGGAGTAAAAAGCGGGGATCATTTGGTGAATGAACCCTGGCTACAATGCTTTTCTCATATTTTTCTAAAAATCAATTTTCAATTGTATTGTTTTCTTTTTCAATTCAAAAACACAAAAATAAGTCTTTTATTTTTCAAAATTCAATTTCCATCAAATTGACAATATTTGTCAAAAACCCTTTTCGAAATCGTCCATTCTTAAAGGAAAAAGTTTAATTGATATTAGATCCCAATCCCTGTGGAGACGAACTTTTCTTATCACTTTATTACTTGTGCGATCGGTATACTTGCCGGAGAGCATCAAGTTTTTGGCGCCGTTGCCGGGGATTGGCGTTTCTGATATCATATAATCTTGATTTTAAAGATTGGATTTGTGAATATTTATGAATATTTTTTTTTTTATTTTTTTATTTTTATTTTTTTATTTTTTTTTATTTGGACTGAAAAGAGAAACAGGAAACTCTGCCTAAAGAATCACAAATCATGGCCGCAAACAATGTTGCAGACAATCCATTCATGGATACTATTCTGACTCCATCTTTTAATATGCCTAACTCAAGCATTGTTCAACCTGATATTGGTAACAATAATTGGCAGCTTAAGTCTTCCAATATTCAATTGGTGGAGAGAGCTCAGTTTGGTGGAGAGGAGAATGAAGATCCTCACAGATTCATTGACAGATTCCTGATGATCTGTGACTCAACCAAACACCCCCAGATGTCAAATGACGCAGTCAGGCTGAGACTATTTCCTTTTGCTCTAAAGGGGAAAGCTTTGAATTGGTTGGAAAGGCAACCAGCAAGAAGTATTCCATCATGGGAGAGTCTCTCAAATAAATTCTTTGCTGAGTTCTTTTCCATGAAGAGGTTTAACCAGATGGTGAATGACATCACCAATTTCACCCAGGCTGAGGGTGAGACTATGTGTGCAGCCTGGAACCGCTTCAAGGATCTAATGAGGAGATGCCCTCATTACCCCATGACCAATGGTGATCAGGTCCGAATTTTTTTCAATGGGTGTAAACCTGAAGTTCGGATGGTGCTGAATGGTGCAGCAGGTGGTAGCATCAAATCCTTGAGAGCAAATCAAACTCTGGAGTTGATAGAAAGAATGGCTGCCAATGAAAATGAATGTTTGACAGCCAAGCCTAATAGAGGGATTCTACACCTGGATAACAATGATGCGGTTCTGGCTGAGAATAAATTGTTAGCACAACAGCTAGCAAATTTGACCTCAAGGCTGGATAAGATGCAATTTTCCACTATGCAAGTTGCATCTGTGGTTTGTGAATATTGCAAGGGTGAGCATGAATCCAATGAATGCTCATCTTTGTTATCTTCTGATTCTCCTCAACAAGTGCAAGTGAATGGAGTATGGTACGAGCAAAGATCTCCACCAAGAAACATTCCTAGGAATCAGAATTTCCCTTATGCAAATAACAATTTTCAGAGGAGAACTCAAGGCACAGGACTGGATTACAATTCCAACAATTACTTGCAGCCTCCACCAGTCCAAGCTAAGGAGCCTTCTGATTTGGAAAGGTTAGTTGGACAAATGGCCCAACACTCCAATGCCTTCATGGAAGAGACTAGGGCCACCACTAAAAACATGAATGCTTCTATCAGGAATTTAGAGAATCAAGTTGGCCAGCTGGCTAAACAACTAGCTGATAGAACTCCAAGTACCTTCCCTAGTAACACAGTTACTAACCCAAGGGAAGACTGTATGGCCATCACAATTAGAAGTGGAAAAATACTTCCATCTCCTGATACTACAGGTAAGCATGAAAAAGAAAAAGAAATTGAAAAACCTAATGAAGTGGAGAAGCCAATTGAAAAAAAGAAGCATGAATTAAGTCCTGAATATGTAAGGGCTATGGCACCATATCCTGAAAGATTCAAACAGGATGATCAGAAAAAGCATTATGGCAGGTTCCTGGACCTTTTCAAAAAGCTTCATATTAATATTCCATTTGCTGAAGCTTTGGTCAATATGCCAAATTATGCTAAATTTATGAAAGATCTTTTGTCAAGGAAGCACAAGTTACAAGAGTGCCAAACTGTAGCACTTACTGAGGAGTGCAGTGCTATCCTTACAAGAAAATATCCTCCTAAGCTTCGTGATCCCGGAAGCTTCAACATTCCTATTGAAATTAGTAATACAAAAATTAGAAGGGCACTATGTGATCTTGGGGCAAGCATTAATTTGATGCCTCTTTCTATTTGCAAATCTTTGGGGATCACGGAACTAAAACCCACTATGATTTCTCTTCAACTTGCTGATAGATCTTTAAGGAAACCTAGTGGAATCATTGAAGATGTTCTTGTGAAGGTGGAAAAGTTCATCTTTCCTGCTGATTTTGTGGTACTTGATATGGGGGAAAAGAAGGAGATGCCTCTTCTTTTGGGAAGACCCTTCTTAGCTACATCTCGTGCATTGATTGATGTTGAAAACGGGAAGCTTGAGCTAAGAATGAATGATGAGGCCGTTACCATCAACGTCTTTGACTCAATAAAACATTCTTTTGCCAAAGATGATTGTTTTAATCTTGATGTTTTAAAGAAAGAAGAGGAAAAAGAAGATAGTGCCTCAAAAGTTGAATTGAAGGAGCCTCCTCAAACTGTAAAAGATGTCTTCGTGGGTAATAAGGAGGCGGTGATTGAAGAACTGAAGGAACGAGAGACTGATTTGAAGGATAAAGATCCTTCTTCCCATACCCACAAAATTCTCAATGAGGATGATGACAAACATGGGAGGAAACCCCAAAGGAGACGTCATCATATAAGGAAGAAGGTACTGAGAAAGGAGGTGGTCAAACTTTTTGACACTGGTTGGACAATATATGCGGATCACCGACAAATGAAGGCTTCAAAAAGAAGATTCTTTGAACAAGTATCCCCTCCCACGCATTGATGATTTGCTGGATCAGCTCACGGGTGTTTGCGTATATTCCAAGATTGATCTCCAGTCCGGTTACCATCAGATACGGGTAAAGCCGGAGGATGTCCCAAAGACAGCGTTTCGGTCGAGGTACGGGCATTATGAGTACTTGGTGATCCCGTTTGGACTCACCAATGCACCCACTTTATTCATGGACTACATGAACAGGATCTTCCAGCCGTACCTGGATCAGTTTGTGATCGTCTTCATTGATGACATCTTGATTTACTCCAAGACAGAGGAGGAGCATGCTAAGCACTTGAAGATTGTTTTGCAAGTGTTGAAAGAGAAAAAGTTTTATGCTAAGCCGTCAAAATGTGAGTTTTGGCTCAAGGCGGTGAAATTTCTGGGTCATGTGATTTCTGCTGATGGAGTTGCAGTTGATCCTAACAAGATTGAGGCCGTGATGGATTGGGAGAGGCCCAAGACGGTTACAGAAGTGAGAAGCTTCTTGGGTTTGACTGGGTACTACAGGAGGTTCATAGAGGGATTCTCCAAGATGGTGCTAGCGATGACTCGCCTTACCCGAAAGGAGATTCCGTTCGTGTGGACACATGAGTGTGAGGAGTGCTTCCAGGAGTTGAAGGAGAGACAGATTGTAACAGCCCGTATTAACCCGGATTGTTAACATACTATTGTATTAAGCCATGCTTAATTAAAATGCGGAATAACTTTTTCTTTAATTCAATTATGACGTCATTAACCTTAGCCATCTTGGTTACTTAATCAATTTCATAAAATACTTCCTGTATGTAAATTGTAAGACAACTAACCGAAATACCTCATATATAGATATAATGTGAGTATCTAAAGCCACAGGACTACAACACATAGCCTGGGTCAAAATCCTGATACTTTAATTACAACTTAAAATAAAAGACAATAACCAACCCATGTGGCATGGACAAACCCCATGCTCACCAATTGAGGCAACAATGCCCAACAACAGTCTCAACATAATCATAACAGAAAACATAGACAGCAGTCAAATAATCAGCATCCATCATGTCAGCAAAATACAGATAAGTCTAACTCAGCTCTGGCCTCCTGCCACCTGAGCCCTCAACATTCTGAACCTGAAATAAGCGTCCCCAAACGTGGGGTGAGATCTCTAAACAAGAAATCTCAGTAAGACAAGGGGTCCTCAAGGATCTTCCACCCCAAGATCACTTACATGTGTAATATAAGTTCAAAAATAGTATTTACAATATAAGTTCCAAAACAATGCAGTGCAACAGATATTCATGCCATGTGTGTTTATACAATCTACTGGCCAGAGAAATGCAGGAATACGTCTATACCCACATAAGTACAAGGAACACCGCTTGCACCTCACCCACAGCCTCACCATCTTGTATGTACCACATACTCAGGCTTACCATATAGGTGGACATCACATGCATATCATAAAAGCACATTGCATATAATAGCTCAACAGCATTTCCAAAACATCAAAGCATGTAACACAGCATGCATAAACCACATCCCCATGGGACATGGTGGAACCACAACATGGCTAAACCGAGGACACGAAAGCTTACCTTGCAAGCTAGCTATCCAAGCCAAGAGTCCGCACAAACTCAAAGTCCAAACACAGTAGAATCACAATCTGTTTTAGACCAATAATTATATCAATATTGATATTCTAATATTTACAAATGTTAAAATAGACATCTTGAGGTTTCCAACGATATACTTTATGTCTCAATCGGAGTTGTATAACTCCTGTTATGTTTTATGCAAGGTTCTTACAACAAGCTGAATTTCCAGCAATGGGGGTCGCGACTTCAAACATAAACTCAGAGAAATCCACTTATCCAATGGATCTGAAAATATACAGGGTTGTAGCCCTATGTGTTAGCTTCACATAGGTCCAAACCTCACTCAATTTAGAGCTCTGTAGCTCGAGATATCGCAATTTTACTAAACTAGATCGCTGCTGTCTCGCGAAGTATTCGATTACTGCATTTTCCCAGAAAAGTATTCGAATACTGCCCGAAAAGTATTCGAATACTTCTTCGACAGAATGCAGAAAACTGAGTTTTAAAGGTAAAATCGACCTCTAATGTTCCAAACTCGATTTGGAGTCCAAGAACTCCTTAAACAGATGTTTAATAACATGTTATGAACCCAAAAACACATTCCTTTAATGAAATGGTTCAAGTCACGATTTTTAATTGCTTAAACAAGCTTAAAACATCAAAATACACAAAGTGTGACCAAAGTATACCTTCCAAGTCTTAAAACTCTGAAAATGAAGTGGCTTGGAGCTCCAAACCCAGCTCCAAGGTTCTGTCCATATAGGTGTACGAAAATGAATAACAAGGTTACACATTTCCCCTTCAAAATGGCTTCTTGAAGCCTTCAAAGTCAAGGACAAGACTCTCACTACAAAAACACACCAACTCAGCCCCAAAATCACCCTATAACAGTGGCTGCCACTCAGAAATGGAGAACCTTTCACTCTCCAAAGGTTCAAACACACTCACACAAGGACACTCACAAGTGTTTATGAAGAGAAAGAGGGAGGAATCAAGCAAAAGATGAAGACTTGACCCTCAAATGGTGAGAAATGCAATGAAATAGTGTTTCAGACCAGCCACCACAAGGAAACTCACGTAGGAGGTGGTTATCTAGGGTTATGTGCCCACAATAAGTTGTATATATAGGCATTTAAGTTATAGCGCACAGTGTTAGCCTTAATAGCTACGCAAAAGATCTTGATCCCAAACTTTGGAATCTAATCCTAATTATTTTTCTAAGATTTGTCATATTTTTATTTTATTTTTCGGAGCACCTTTCCGGTATGCGCTTTTCTATAGCCAGTATCAGTTCTGGCATCAGCTCACATTATTTTGACTTGAAACTTGTTTTACTAGTCCTACATAATATTCTAGTAATTATCATGCACTTGTTATAATTTTCCGGGATACTTTTTCGGTACGCATTTATACCGGGTAGTAGAACCAGTATCTGCGCTTTTCTTCCGAAAAGCGACTTTCAGCATTTTTACTCACTTACCATAATTATTTAAGCCAAATAATAATTATTAAGGTCAATTATGGAATCATTTCCTAATTATCATAATTAATTCACTAATTACCTTAATTAACGGTGCGGGTTCTTACATTCACCCCACCTTTTTATGGATTTTGTCCTCAAAATCAGAAACATACCTGTCTCGAAAGTCGGGATACTGCCGGAGAAGCTCATCCTATCGCTCCCATGTGCACTCCTCGGGACTACGCCCAGTCAACTGCACCTTGACCATCGGAATAGTCTTGCTTCTAAGCTGCTTCTCGCCTCGATCAAGAATCTTGAGTAGTCCGACGGGAGTCTTTAGGTTCTCCCGAACCTCCACATCATCCAGTTGCACCACGTAGGAAGGATCTGCTATATACCTCCGAAGCTGAGACATGTGAAACACGTCGTGGATGTTGGCTAAGTTCGGAGGTAAGGCAAGTCGATAGGTAACAGGTCCTACTCTACCAAGGATCTGGTAGGGCCCAATAAACCGCGGGCTCAACTTCCTCACTCCGAGTGCCCGTCCAACACCGGTGACAGGTGAAAGTCTCACAAACACGTGCTCACCCTCAATGAACTCCAGTGGACGATGCTTGACATCGTAGTAGCTCTTCTGGCGATTCTGCGCCTGCTTCAACTTTTCCCTGATCATCTGGATCTGCTGGGAAGTATCTTGGACAAAGTCCAAGCCAAATAGCTCTTTGTCTCCAACCTCGGACCAGCAAGTAGGAGTCCGACACCTCCTACCATACAGCGCCTCGTAGGGTGCCATGCCCAGACTAGCATGAAAACTGTTGTTGTACGAGAATTCTACCAACGGAAGGTACCTATCCCATGCAGAACCTTGTTCCAACGTGCAAGCTCTCAACATGTCCTCCAATGTCTGGATGGTCCGCTCAGTCTGTCCGTCAGTCTGAGGGTGATAGGCGGTACTCAATCTCAGTTGTGTACCAAAAGCCTCCTACAGTGCCTCCCAGAACCGAGATGTGAACTTCGGGTCCCTATCACTGATGATACTCTCGGGCACCCCGTGAAGCCTCACAATCTCGCGGACGTATAGCTTGGCCAACTGCTCTGTAGTGAAGCTCACCTTCACTGGAAGAAAATGGGCAGACTTGGTCAATCTGTCCACAATGACCCAGATAGAGTCGCAACTAGCCTGAGTCTTAGGCAATCCCACTACGAAGTCCATGGAAATACTCTCCCACTTCCACTGTGGAATCTCAAGAGGTTGAAGCTTACCAGACGGTTTCTGGTGCTCAATCTTCACTTTCTGACATATAAGGCATTCTCTTTGCACTTGCGCCTCTTTAATCTTTTCCATCAGCTCATTAATCACTTTTGCTGTTTCCAACTCAAGTAGTGCACCCCCAAACAAGGAGTTCACTCTCAAGTCTCTAAACTTTTTGATCACCTCATAGTCGCTCATCATCAAGCTGGATAAGCTCACGGATTTCCGACTCAAAGCATCGGCTACAACATTGGCCTTGTCAGGATGATACCTCAACTCAAAGTCGTAGTCCTTCAAGAACTCTATCCATCTCCGCTGTCTCATGTTCAACTCCTTCTAGTCAAACAGATATTTCAGACTCTCGTGGTCACTGAATACAGCAAACTTCATGCCAAACAGGTAATGCCTCCAAATCTTGAAAGCAAAAACAATAGCTTCCAACTCCAAGTCGTGAGTCGGGTAGGTCTCCTCATGAGGTTTCAACTGTCTTGAAGCATAAGCAACAACTTTCCCTTTCTGCATCAACACACAGCCTAGTCTTTTACCAGAGGCATCACAATAAAGCTCAAACTGCTCCGCGGGATCAGGAAGGACTCACACAGGAGTGGTAGTCAGTCTCTCCTTCAACTCCTGGAAACACTCCTCACACTCATGTGTCCACACGAATAGAGTCTCCTTTCAGGTAAGGCGAGTCATCGGTAGCACCATCTTGGAGAATCCCTCTATGAACCTCCTGTAGTACCATGCCAAACCCAAGAAGCTTCTCACTTCTGTAACCGTCTTGGGCCTCTCCCAATCCATCACGGCCTCAATCTTGTTAGGATCAACTGCAACTCCATCAGCGGTAATCACATGACCCAGAAATTTCACCGCCTTGAGCCAAAATTCACATTTTGACGGCTTAGCATATAGCTTTTTCTCTTTCAACACTTGCAAAAAAATCTTCAAGTGCTCAGTATGCTCCTCCTCTGTCTTGGAGTAAATCAAGATGTCGTCAATGAAGATGATCACAAACTGATCCAGGTACGGCTGGAAGATCCTGTTCATGTAGTCCATGAACACTGCGGGTGCATTGGTGAGTCCAAACGGGATCACCAAGTACTCATAATGCCCGTACCTCGAGCGAAACGCTGTCTTTGGGACATCCTCCGGCTTTACTCGTATCTGATGGTAACCGGACCGGAGATCAATCTTGGAATATACGCAAGCACCCCTGAGCTAATCCAGCAAATCATCAATGCGTGGAAGGGGATACTTGTTCTTGATTGTCACCTTGTTCAACTGTCTGTAGTCGGTGCACAACCGCATAGTCCCATCCTTCTTTTTCACAAAAATAACCGGTGCTCCCCAAGGAGACACACTCGGCCGAATAAAATCTTTCGCTTAGAGCTCCTCAATATGCTTCTTCAGCTCTGCCAACTCCGGTGGTGACATCCGGTATGGAGCCAACGATATAGGCCCCACACCAGGCAATAAGTCAATGGAGAACTCTATCTCCCTCTGCGGTGGAAACTCAGGAATCTCCTCGGGAAACACCTCGAGGAATTCCCTCACCACAGGAATGCCAGTGAGATCCTCCTGTGTCCCACTCACCAAACCTCCCAACATGACATAGCCAAATGCCCCCGCTCTCAAGGCCCTCCTCGCCTGCAGGACTGAAATGAACGGTGAGGAACTGGCTGTGGACCCACCCGGAGACATCACCACTCTCTTAGCACAGCAACCAATCAATGCACAGTTTCTGGACAACCAATCCATGCCCAGAATAATCTCCAAGTTGGCCATCGGCAATCCTATCAGATCTACCGAGAAGTCACAACCATCCCACTGAAACGCTACATCGCGATGAACAGTAGAGGTCAAACATTTTTCTCCGGTGGCGGTGGTCACCCGCATCGGTGGAGAAAGCACATCACTGGCAACTCAAGCCCCACAGCAATAGGGGTAGCAACAAAAGAATGCGTTGCCCCGGAATCAAACAATACATCAACAGCTGACCCACCAATGGTAACAGTACCTCTGACCAGGTTCGGAGCTCTGTCCGACTGCTGACGATCAAGGGTGTACGCTCGCCCCGTAGTAGGTGGCACTGCTGGTGCCCCAGTAGGAACCATCTGCAATGGCACAGACTGCACTGCAGCAACTCTCGCCGTCGGGCAATCTCTGGAATAGTGGCCCTCCTTGCCACACTGGAAGCATATCAGCTGTCCGGTAGAACACGGCCCAAAGTGTGACTTCCCGCATCCCGAGCATCTGGAAGCAGGAGGTCTCGCTGTGTTCCCCTGAGTAGAAGTCTTCTTAAACTGGTTTGGCGCTTGCTTAGCCACCAACTGTTTGCCCTTGCCCTTGTTTCCAAACTTCCTGTCTCTCCAGGAAGCAGAACCACCAGTACCGTGTGGCTCTCTAGTTCGCCTCTCTGATGGCGTCCAGCATCGCCTAGTTTGCCAACCTCGTGGCCTCCTGGTCGGCTAGTCGGGCCGCCTGCATCTCAGCTAATGCAGCCAGGATAGGATCCGGTTGATCCTCGCTCGTACTAGGGTTCCTCCTTGGTGGCACCATGACTCTGCACAAGTTACACAAAGAATGAGTTGATCAGGCCCACACTATGTGGTCACATATGCATCATCATAATACACACCAATCAGAGAGAACACAAAGTAGACACGCAACGAAACATCCTAAGTTATTGCAATACATACAGGCTTTTCCCTAGAAAGTGCTCTGATACCATAAAATGTAACAGCCCGTGTTAACCCGGATTGTTAACATACTATCGTATTAAGCCATGCTTAATTAAAATGCGAAATAACTTTTTCTTTAATTCAATTATGACGTCATTAACCTTAGCCATCTTGGTTACTTAATCAATTTCATAAAATACTGTCTGTATGTAAATTGCAAGACAACTAACTGAAATACCTTGTGTATAATAGATAAGTGAGTATCTAAGTCACAGGACTACAACACATAGCCTGGACCAAAATCCTGATACATTAATACAACTTTAGCTAAAAAGACAATAACAATCCATGTGGCATGGGCAAACCCCATGCTCACCAAATAAGGCACAATGCCCAACAACAGTCTCAATATAATCATAACTGAAAACATAAACAGCAGTCAATTAACCAGAAACCATCATGTCAGCAAAGCACAGATAAATCTAACTCAGCTCTGGCCTCCTGCCACCTGAGCCCTCAACATTACCTGAACCTGAAATAAGCGTCCCCAAACGTGGGGTGAGATCTCTAAACAAGAAATCTCAGTAAGACAAGGGGTCCTCAAGGATCTTCCACCCCAAGCTCACTTACATGTGTAATATAAGTTCAAAAACAGTATTTACAATATAAGTTCCAAAACTATGAAGTGCAACAGATATTCATGCCATGTGTGTTTATATAATCTACTGGCCAGAGAAATGCAGGAATACGTCTATACCCACATAAGTACAAGGAACACCGCTTGCACCTCACCCACAGCCTCACCATCTTGTATGTACCACATACTCAAGCTTACCGTATAGGTGGACATCACATGCATATCATAAAAGCACATTGCATATAATAGCTCAACAGCATTTCCAAAACATCAAAGCATGTAACACAGCATGCATAAACCACATCCCCAAGGGACATGGTGGAACCACAACAAGGCTAAACCGAGGACACGAAAGCTTACCTTGCAAGCTAGCTATCCAAGCCAAGAGTCTGCACAAACTCAAAGTCCAAACACAGTAGAATCACAATCTGTTTTAGACCAATAATTATATCAATATTCATATTCTAATATTTACAAATGTTAAAATAGACATCTTGAGGTTTCCAACGATATACTTTATGTCTCAATCGGAGTTGTATAACTCCGGTTATGTTTTATACAAGGTTCTTACAACAAGTTGAATTTCCAGCAATGGGGGTCGCGACTTCAAACATAAACTCAGAGAAATCCACTTATCCAATGGATCTGAAAATTTACAAGGTTGTATCCCTATGTGTTAGCTTCACATAGGTCCAAACCTCACTCAATTTAGAGCTCTGTAGCTCGAGATATCGCAATTTTACTAAACTAGATCGCTGCTGTCTCGCGAAGTATTCGATTACTACATTTTCCCAGAAAAGTATTCGAATACTGCCCGAAAAGTATTCGAATACTTCTTCGACAGAATGTAGAAAACTGAGTTTTAAAGGTAAAATCGACCTCTAATGATCTAAACTCGATTTGGAGTCCAAGAACTCCTTAAACAGATGTTTAATAACATGTTATGAACCCAAAAACACATTCCTTTAATCAAATGGTTCAAGTCACGATTTTTAATTGCTTAAACAAGCTTAAAACATCAAAATACACAAAGTGTGACCAAAGTATACCTTCCAAGTCTTAAAACTCTGAAAATGAAGTGGCTTGGAGCTCCAAACCCAGCTCCAAGGTTCTGTCCATATAGGTGTACGAAAATGAATAACAAGGTTACACATTTCCCCTTCAAAATGGCTTCTTGAAGCCTTCAAAGTCAAGGACAAGACTCTCACCACAAAAACACACCAACTCAGCCCCAAAATCACCCTATAACAGTGGCTGCCACTCAGAAATGGAGAACCTTTCACTCTCCAAAGGTTCAAACACACTCACACAAGGACACTCACAAGTGTTTATGAAGAGAAAGAGGGAGGAATCAAGCAAAAGATGAAGACTTGACCCTCAAATGGTGAGAAATGCAATGAAACAGTGTTTCAGACCAGCCACCACAAGGAAACTCACGTAGGAGGTGGTTATCTAGGGTTATGTGCCCACAATAAGTTGTATATATAGGCATTTAAGCCATAGCGCACAGTGTTAGCCTTATTAGCTACGCAAAAGATCTTGATCCCAAACTTTGGAATCTAATTCTAATCATTTTTCTAAGATTTGTCATATTTTTATTTTATTTTTCGGAGCACCTTTCGGGTATGCGCTTTTCTATAGCCAGTATCAGTTCTGGCATCAGCTCACATTATTTTGACTTGAAACTTGTTTTACTAGTCCTACATAATATTCTAGTAATTATCATGCACTTGTTATAATTTTCCGGGAAACTTTTCCGGTAGGCATTTATACCGGGTAGTAGAACCAGTATCTGCGTTTTTCTTCCGAAAAGCGACTTTCAGCATTTTTACTCACTTACCATAATTATTTAAGCAAAATAATAATTATTAAGGTCAATTATGGAATCATTTCCTAATTATCATAATTAATTCACTAATTACCTTAATTAACGGTGCGGGTTCTTACACTGACTACTGCTCCTGTGTTAGTCCTTCCTGATCCTGTGGAGCAGTTTGAGTTATATTGCGATGCCTCTGGTAAAGGGCTAGGCTGTGTGTTGATGCAGGAAGGGAAAACTGTTGCTTATGCTTCAAGACAGTTGAAACCTCATGAGGAAAACTACCCGACTCACGACTTGGAGTTGGCAGCTATTGTTTTTGCTTTCAAGATTTGGAGGCATTACCTGTTTGGCATGAAGTTTGCTGTATTCAGTGACCACAAGAGCCTGAAGTATCTATTTGACCAGAAGGAGTTGAACATGAGACAGCGAAGATGGATGGAGTTCTTGAAGGACTATGACTTTGAGTTGAGGTATCATCCTGGCAAGGCCAATGTGGTAGCCGATGCTTTGAGTCAAAAATCCGTGAGCTTATCCAGCTTGATGATGAGCGACTACGAAGTAATTGAGAAGTTCAGAGACTTGAGAGTGAACTCCTTGTTTGGGGGCGCACTACTTGAGATGGAAACCGCAGAAGTGATTAATGAGCTGATGGAAAAGATTAAAGAGGCGCAAGTGCAAAGAGAGTGCCTTGATTATGTGAAGAACTAGGACGGTGTGTCTTGGAATGAGGATGGTTTGTTGTTGTTCCAGAAGAGGTTCGTTATCCCTCGAGGGCCATTGACTGAGGAGGTTATGGCAGAGGCTCATAAGGGCCGGTTTACTATCCACCCTGGTGCGACAAAAATGTACCAGGACTTAAAAAGGAATTTTTGGTGGCCGGGCATGAAGAACGACATAGCGGTCTACGTGTCCAAGTGTCTTATTTTTCAGAAAGTGAAGATTGAGCACCAGAAACCGTCTGGTAAGCTTCAACCTCTTAAGATCCCACAGTGGAAGTGGGAGAGTATTTCCATGGACTTCGTGGTGGGATTGCCCAAAACTCAAACTGGTTGTGACTCTATCTGGGTCTTTGTGGACAGATTAACTAAGTCTGCCCCTTTTCTTCTAGAGAAGGTAAGCTTCACTACAGAGCAGTTGGCCAAGCTATATGTCCGCGAGATTGTGAGGCTTCACAGGGTGCCCGAGAGTATCATCAGTGATAGGGACCCGAAGTTCACATCTCGGTTCTGGGAGGCGCTGCAGGAGGCTTTTGGTACGCAGTTGAGATTGAGTACCGCCTATCACCCTCAGACTGACGGACAGACTTAGCGGACCATCCAGACATTGGAGGACATGTTGAGAGCTTGCACGTTGGAGCAGGGTTTGGCATGGGATAGGTACCTTCCGTTGGTAGAATTCTCGTACAACAACAGTTTTCATGCCAGTCTGGGCATGGCACCCTACGAGGCACTGTATGGTAGGAGGTGTCAGACTCCTACTTGCTGGTCTGAGGTTGGAGATAAAGAGCTATTTGGCTTGGACCTTGTCCAAGATACTACCCAGCAGATCCAGATGATCAGGGAAAAATTGAGGCAGGCGCAGAATCGCCAGAAAAGCTACTACGATGTCAAGCATCGTCCACTGGAGTTCAGTGAGGGCGAGCACGTGTTTGTGAGACTTTCACCTGTCACCGGTGTTGGACGGGCACTCGGAGTGAGGAAGTTGAGCCCGCGGTTTATTGGGCCCTACCAGATCCTTGGTAGAGTAGGACCTGTTGCCTATCGACTCGCCTTACCTCCGAACCTAGCCAACATCCATGACGTGTTTCACGTGTCTCAGCTTCGGAGGTACATAGCAGACCCTTCGCACGTGGTGCAGCCGGATGATGTGGAGGTTCGGGAGAACCTAAAGACTCCCTTCGGACCACTCAAGATCCTCGATCGAGGCGAGAAACAGCTTAGCAGCAAGATCATTCCGATGGTCAAGGTGCAGTGGACTGTGGGCGTAGTCCTGAGGAGTGCACGTGGGAGCGTGAGGATGAGCTTCCCCGGCAGTATCCCGACTTTCGAGACAGGTATGTTTCTGATTTTGAGGACAAAATCCTTAAAAAGGTGGGGTGAATGTAAGAACCCGCACCGTTAATTAAGGTAATTAGTGAATTAATTATGATAATTAGGAAATGTTCCATAATTGACCTTAATAATTATTATTGGGCTTAAATAATTATATTGAGTTAGTAAAGATGCTGAAAGTCGCTTTTCGGAAGAAAAGCGCAGATACCGGTTCTGCTACCCGGTATAAATGCGTACCGGAAAAGTATCCCGGAAAATTATAACGAATGCATGATAATTACTAGAATATTGTGTAGGACTTGTAAAACAAATTTCAAGTCAAAATAATGTAATCTGATGCCAGAACTGATACTGGCTATGGAAAAGCGCGTACCGGAAAGGTGCTCCGAAAAATAAAATAAAAATATGAAAAATCTTAGAAAAATGTATAGGTCTTGATTCCAAAGTTTGGGATCAATATCTTTTGCGTTACTATTAAGGCTAATACTGCGCGTTATGGCTTGAATGCCTATATATACTATCATTAGAGGCACACAACCCTAGAAACCTAAAAAACCTACGTGGAGGAGGCTGCTTCTGAGTGTGAAGCACTGTTCCATTGCCTTCCTCACCATTTTTGAGCCAAGTCTTCATCTTTTGCTTGGTTCCTTCCCCTTCCTCTTCATAAACACTTGTGACTATCCTTGTGGGAGTGAAAGGAGTGCCCTGGGCTGTGTTTCAGCTGCTGTGTGTGAGGTTGGTGGGCTGTGTTGGTGAGCTTGAGTGGCTTGAACCCTTGGCTTGGCATTGGTGATGCCAAGGAGCCATCTTGTGGTGCAAGAACCCACCTTGGAGGTGCCATTTTCGTGCTCCTACTTGGTCTGAGTTTGAGGAGCTGTTGGTGAGCTCCAAGTGCCCTCATTCCTCTGTTTTTGAGCTTTGGTAAGTTATACCAACTATGATCATGGGTTTAAATGCTTAAAAATGGAACCTTGATGCATGTATTTAACTAAGTTGATAACTTAAGGGTGGGGATGGTTAAACACACCTAGAAATGCATATCTAAGTGTCTATAATCGGTAAAAGTTGGACCCTTTGGACTGGATATTCACGAAATGCAGAAACTGCATTCTGTCGTGAGATATCCGGATATTTGTCGAACAGATATCCGGATATCAGTATTCGGATATGGTATCCGGATATCAGTATCCGGATATGGTATCCGGATATTCATATCCGGATGAGGGATCTGGGTATCCGGATATGGCATATCCGGATATGGTCAGTGTGATATCCGGATATTGCATATCCGGATATGTCCCATGTATATCCGGATATTCTGGGATTTCGCAGAACAGTAGCTGGGCTGTGTGAACAGTAAGCTATTGGGGGTTTGTGGACCCTAGATTAAGGAAGTTGAACTTCTGTAATAAATGAACTAAGTCAGAATCACATGATCAAGGGCTTATGGCTTTGTTGGAAGCCTTAAGACATAAAACGTAAAGGAAAGGCGTAGTCTTTAAGTTATATGCTTGTGATGCATAATTAATGATATATTATTGGTCCATAACAGATTGTGATACTGTTGTGTTTGGATTTGAGAGTGGTTGGACTCTTGGCTTGGATAGCTAGCTTGCAAGGTAAGCTTTCGTGTCCTCGGTTTAGCCATGTTGTGGTTTATGCATGCTGTGTTACATGCTTTGATGTTTTGGAAATGCTGTTGAGCTATTATATGCAATGTGCTTTTATGATATGCATGTGGTGTCCACCTATACGGTAAGCCTGAGTATGTAGCACATATAAGATGGTGAGGCTGTGGGTGAGGTGCAAGCGGTGTTCCTTGTACTTATGTGGGTATAGACGTATTCCTGCATTTCTCTGGCCAGTAGATTTTATAAACACACATGGCATGAATAT
>JAVKPL010002534.1:0-18422 GCA_032173675.1 Gastrolobium villosum
GGTTACCTGTATCTTTTAGCTGAAGGAGCTATATCATGGAAAAGTGCGAAGCAGACTGTAATAGCTGCGTCCACTATGGAAGCTGAATTTGTGGCATGCTTTGAAGCCACAATTCAGGCTAAATGGCTACGGAACTCTCTTCAGGGCTTGAATTGGTCGACAATATTGAAAAGCCGCTGAAAATTTATTGTGATAATTCCGCAGCAGTCTTCTTTTCTAAAAACGACAAGTATTCCAAAGGTGCTAAACATATGGAATTAAAGTACTTTGCCGTTAAAGAAGAGGTTCAGAAACAAAGAGTGTCTATAGAGATATAAGCACCGATCTTATGATAGCTGATCCCTTGACGAAGGGATTACCGCCCAAGACATTTACTGGTCATGTATGTAGAATGGGCATTATGTCAGCTAATGAATGATGACAATTATTGTTATGTATTAAGTATTGACACTCTGAGCTCATTAATGAATATATGTTTCTGTTATTGTCTTATTTTCAATTTATGAATGCATGCAAGTATATGTGATGATATTGAAAATGTTTATGGTCCATTATGAAGACATTATTGTTGGACATAATGTATACTTCCTATTAAAGTATCATGTTAGGAAGAAGAGTCAAGATAGTGGTACATGGAAGGGACTGTGCCGACTTGATGACATACAACCGCCATGACTGCTTGTTGATTTTATTTCTAATAATGAATTATGATGAGGTCAATGTATAGAACCTTTAGCCTAGTAAATGCGCATTATAATGAATGTTGATTAATCATGAAGGAACACTTCATGACATGAGCCAAGTGGGAGAATGTAAAATTATTTGTCTCATGTGTTATATTATGTGTCAGTTGGTTTAATTAATGAAAAGGGCATTATGGTAATTTTGACTATTGAGGGAAGTTATTTAAAAGTAACTGCTGATAGGTGCAGTTATGTAAGGGAAATGGTCAGTTTTCTATTTATTGGAGTCTGACAGAAACAAACGCCCATCTGAGTCTGCCCAGAAAGGTTGTATCAAATCCCTATCAAAGAAGATACAAGAACGGTGAAAGGGTTAAGGCTTAGAGAAAGTATTCCACCATCAAAGTTCTTCCGCACTAATGGAGAAAGGTACACTTTATGTGAAAACCATGAATTCTAAAGATCCCCTTTCATGTTCTTGAATGATTACTGTTGAACATGATTTAATGATTAAATGTTTACATATTGGACTTAAGAAGACCCTTGTTTTCTACAAGGGACATCCCCCAAAAGGATATAAAACTGATTGGATCATGCATGAGTATAAGTTGCACGATTCAGTTATCTTGAATTCCAAGCTAAAAGGGTCTATGAGAGTATGTCAATTACATGAGTTCAATTTTTTTTATCATCTCACAACTTTATTGGTTTAAACTTTTGGTTTAGTGTTTCTCTAGTTAGATAAGTTTATCTTCTGTAGTTGTTATGAGTAGGGGTGTGCAAAATAACCAAAAAACTGAACCCAATTATGAACTGAACTGAACCGTGCTTAAAATAACCGGTTTTTAAAAACCAGTTCATGAACCGAACCGGTTTTTAAAGAACCAGTTCATGAACCGAATCAGTTTAAGAACCGAACCATTTTGAACCGAACCGGTCCATTTCCGAACCGAACCGTTTTCAAACCAAACCAAATTAATTTTTATAACTTTTTTTTAAATTTTTTTTCTTTTCAAAAGAGAGTCGACCCGAACCGGTTCCGAACCACTTCTGAACCGGTTCTGAACCGAACCACTTTGGAACCGAACCAGTTTTGTACCGAACCGAACCATTTAAATCAATTCGGTTCGGTTTTTCAAAAAAAAACCCGTTCGGTTCGACCCATACACATCCCTAGTTTTGAGGTTACATGAGATATGTGACAAGAGGCACACTTTTCCCTAAACTTTAAACCAAGAACGATACAAGTTTTGACAAAGTTTATCTATTAATTTATTTTTTCTCTTGTTGTGGTATAGTTGGATGAGTGTGTGCTATGCCGAGTTCAACTAAAAACCAGCAGCACAAGAAGCACATGGGAAGATTCAAATGAACCTAGTTATGATCCAACGAGCTATTTTCAACAAATGAAAAGAAACTCTAATCCTGAACTAGTAAAAAACTACGTGGGCAATGATCTTCCAATGTTACCCTATATTCTGGCTTCTAAGTATACTCTGCCAAATTCTATTGCTACAGCCTCAAGCACAGGCTTTCATACAGAAGCATATGCTTCACCCCATGAAGTTAACTTAACTGGAGCACAGTTCTTAGCATCTGTTTCGGAGAGCTTGCTTAATCCACTGAAGAGAAAAGCTGTTGGAGAAAATCAGTTGGAATACTTTTATGCTCCACAGAATAAAAAGATAAGCCAAGTTGATGATGAGAAGCAAAGACTTGAGACAGATGTAAGCAAAGGCTAATAACTTAGCCTTTACAGGATGTATATATGATTAGTTTATGTAAATGTACATCAATACATGCATGTGCATATATAATAATGGAATCTGAAGGCTAAATATAGATAAAATAAACACGGACTAGAGAGAGAGAAGCTTGTTATACAATTCTTCATTATTGGATATTATTTCAGCTGTGTGCATACTTGACATTTGAAAGATAGCACTTGCCTCATATATGAAGCAACTGAGTTGTCGATTGTAATATACGTTCAAAAATAATTTAAGAAGGAAAATTGAAGTACTAGTTAACTTGCAAAATTTATTTTCATGGTGATAAATGCTAAAACGAAAGAATATTGTTTATACGAAAGCTACAAGACTTTATGTGTTACAGCTACATTTGCAATTGTATTTTACCTATTCGCCCATTCCCTCATGTTTTGTTACCCATCAACCTGATCGGTTATATGCCATTTGGAAAATTTTCCCACCAAATAGCGTCCCACTTACGAGCTCATGTTTGGTACAGCAGTAACATGTACTACTGCCATTGAAAATTAAATACTTATTTTTAATATATATTTTTTTTCTTTTCCATGTCATCAATTAGCATATGTGTGTTTAATTTATATTGGTGGGATGTATGGAAAAGTGAGTAAGACAATAATATTGTAAAAATTTCCCCCACTTACGTGATACCTATAAAAATGTTGCGTTTAGCTATTGAAAATCCATTGCGCTAAATATTTTGTCTATTATAAAATGACTGGCGTTTGGATAAATAAATATGATTAAAGATCTTTGGATTTGTGTCATTATATTTACTATCCTTTTAAAGGATATAAACTTATATCATTTTAGATCCTAATCGTTAATTTTCGTCCATTAACGGTTATAATCTATTGGGTCAAACATAATAGGCCAAAATTATTATTAATTAATTAATAATTTTGATCCAATAAATCATAACTGTTGATGGACGGAAATCAACGATTAGGATCTAAAATGATATAAACTTATATCTTTTAAAATGACAGATGTTATTACCTTTATTTATTTTATTTAAATAAATTGGCAACATAAACATAATCTTCAGGGATATGATTTAAAACTACACCTGCATATTCTTATTTAAATTCCCAATTGAAGAATATAATAATTGAATTGTAGATTTGCCTCAATAAACATATACATGACATGTTGTTTATTACTTTCTATATGACATGTATGATTTGAGAACATTATCCTTGTAGTGGGGAACACAGATCAAAACAATGTCTTGGAATTGGAACTTGCTCGAGTCCCTGCCCATGCGTTGTTGAAAAATTAATAACTAAAATGCACATAACAATAAGACGCATTAGGAAAACTATTTTAATTGGACAAGCTAGGAACCATTTTCTACACAATGGCTAGTAACATTTTTATCAGCAGATTGGCATATCATTCAAATAGCTTCTAAATATTTTTGGTCCATGTTATTTAAATAGCTTTAAAGCAGAGACCAAGCACTCTCTTGGATTTGGGCTACATGCCAACCTTTGGAGTTTCTTAAGAAAAGAAAAGTATTATTAACTGATGTTGCTTCTTTTCTTTTTCTGGAAAATGAAAAAATTGCATATCCTATACCTTTTGTGTGAAAGTAATTCCTGTCCAAACACTAACTTACCCTTAAACGCAAGATGTTTTCACTTAATTTTATATCTCTAAATTGCTGGTAAACACCACCCACCTCCTACATTGCCTTCTGGTACCTGAAGTGGTGCTATAGGTATAGAGGATTAATCATAGCGTGGCTTTAGCCACAAGGTGATTAACCAAAAGAATGAAAATTCCCTTATGGTACCACAAACAACATATTCTTGTTGCCGGTCATTCAAATAAAAACATAAGGTTACATGTAATCACACCATTATTAATGGTATGAAGGATTTCGTCACAGATCACAAGATTCTAAAAACTAATAATCAAAGTCTGCAGGCCAAGAAAAAAAAATTTATTTGAATCCAATTTTATTTCATTTATTAAGCGGATCTTCATACTTCTTTTTTCATGTTTGTAGGTAGCTAACTTCAACTTAAATTTCACACCAATTAAAGCAACCATCTTAAATCATCAGTGTAATATACACAAAACAAGTATATAAAACAAGGACAGCTTATAAACGACAACAGTAAATCTCTCGAGCGGTAGGAAATTTTTACAGTGATAGAAATAAAAAATAAAAAAATCAGACAGGATATTCTCGAAAGTCGAAATACAAGAAATACAGGCAAACCATACGAACACATCCATAGCCTTGTGAATCATATTATTTCTTCAGTACACTGCAAAATGAGCACATCATGTCAGAAAGGTATCTCAAGAAGCGAACAAAGCATGGAAGAGAAGTAAACACCAGCCTAAGACATGCTATGCGATGCCATCAGAAAAGTTACAAGCAGCTACTACTCCTAATACTGAAGACTCAATAGATCACTTACCAGAGTTAGAAAAAAGTAACCCAGTTTCTTACACTTTTTCTATCCATCACTTTATGATTAATGCCACATGACTTTATTTTATTTTTCTTAAAGAAGTACCTACTACATGTGCTCGGAGAAAACCAAGTTGCATGAGTCAACATCATCAACATCACCTTTAACCCAAGTTAATTCGGGTCGGTGGTAGATGAAACCAATGATTAATAAGAAGAGATTAAAAATAATAATAATAATAATAATAATAATAATAACAATAGAATAAAATAAATAAAAATAAAAATTGGGGAAGGGAAAAATAAGATAAAAGACAAAGAAGGGGAAAAGAAAGAGAGGGGGGATTGAAGAGGAAAATGACTAAAAAAGGATCATCTGGAACATAGGAATAACGAGTTTTAACCTTCCACCCTGCTTATAGTTTTTCTCCATTCCGCCCTAAGACACACTTTCCGCCAATCTATATCCCACTCCATTAAGTCTTGTTTAACTACCTTTCCCCAAGTAAGTTTCGGTCCACCTCTACCTCTCTTTGTGTCGAGGTCTTGGTAACAAACTTTTGTTCTAATAGGAGCATCCAGGGGCCATCTCATTACGTGCCCAAACCACATCAATCTATGCTCCTCATCTTTTCAGTTACTGGTACTACTCCTACCTTTCATCGAATATCTTCATTTTTTATCCTGTCTATCCTCTTATAACTACACATCAACCTTAACATTCTCATTTCTGCTACTCCCATTTTATGTTCGTGTTGCCTATGTGCTGGCCAACATTCAGCTTAGGGGTGGCAATACAGGTATTGACCCGCGGGTTAACCCGTGACCCGACCCGTCAAATTACGTGTCGTGTCAACCCGCGGGTCAGGTCGTGTCGTGTCCGGGTCTGCAAAAAGTGACCCGTTTTTTCCCATGTCGGGTCACGGGTGGACCCGCGGGTCAGTCGTGTCAACCCGCATAAAGGTTATTTTAGTAAAGTTAGCTGTATCCTTTAGGGTTCGGTTTCCATTCCTAGATTACATTTACAACTCATCAGCCGCTGTTCCTCTATCTTTCTCTCTTCGTGGTTCCTCTCTTCTTCTACCGGTAAGGTAAGTTCTTCTTCTTTCATCTATGAGTTTTCCTTTTCTCTTGTTCTATAACTTATTCTTCTCTTTAATCACACACTACTTGTCGTTCCTCTCTTCTTCTTCTTCTTCTTCTTTTTTTTTTTTTTGCACTAATCTTTTCCCCCTGTTTGGTCAATGGGAACGATTACTGGGAACAAAATGGGAAGTAGTTGATTTACTAAAAATCTTGTCTACTTGTCTCATTTTGCACTACTTTTTTGCACTACTTGTCTCATTTTTCCACATGGTATGAGTTTTCCATCCTCCCTAACCTGTCCTGTCACTTTTCTGCTGCCGAGTTCCCTAATATTTGAAACTTTATGTTAACTATCGTCAACCTTCTCTTATCAGTTTCTTCCGTTGCATCTCAGGTAAACTGTCCATAGTTGCATTTTGCTTTCTCATTATTTTCTATACTTTTTCCTTTGGTGACCACCGGATCGTGTTTTAGAGTGTTTTAGCTAGAGAGGAAGAAGTTAAGAGAAGAGCTATTGTGCATAAAACTGTCTATAATGGTCCACAAATACGATACATTTCACAAAATGGTTAGAGTTTTGAATGCATAATGATACTGTCTTTTTGGACACTACATTTTACATGCTTTTGATTTGGTAAATATTGGTTGTTGTCATTTTACATATAGCAATCTGTTAATTTTTCCAGGTTGTTCGTATTTAGAGTTCACTAAAGGGTCATCATTTCACTCAAAAATTGCCACAACGTCTGTACAATGTAAGTCCCTCTTGTGCTGCCGCTATTAGTGTAATGGAGATTGACAATTTGGTTCATTTTTATGTTGAAAAATATTATATGATCTGTTTCTTTATCCATAAATTTTATAATTTTTGTAATTTAATTCCGAGAGAAACTGCTATAGCATTTCTATCCACGCAACATTTCTTTGGCCTGTTAGTTGAAGTGGTTCTTTGGCACAACATTGCTTAATAGCTCAATCTTTTTGGTGAAGTGGTTCTTTGGCATGTCATTTTTTTTTTCTGCAATGGTTCCTGTCAGTACTGTTTAGGTGCTTTAAAATATGTTATATTTATTAGACAAAGAAGGAATTAGTTGTGTACTTGTTTCATGACTGTTGATTATGATTTCGTCACTCATCTTCTTAGTGCATGATGTAAAAATTGTCATTTCTCTGTAATTTGTACGAGTCTTAGACAAGTAGAACTAGTGATGATAATTACAATTCATAGTTTCATGTTATTTGTTGGCATAAATATTTAAAATATTATTTTTCATGTACCCAGATATTTTTAAGTTGGTGAGAACTAGTTTTTACAAAATGGAAGAGGGAGAGGAAGAGCTGGATGTTGGTGACTCTGAGCTTAACACTCTATTGGATGAGGAATTTGACAGTGTTGGTGATTTAGATGCTGCAGGTCCAGCAAAGAAAAGGAAGAAGTTCACATCACAAGTATGGAACCATTTTGATTATATTCCAGCAACCACAGATGGTGAGAAAGACCACTGCAAATGCAAACATTGTGGAACGACATATATATCAGACTCTAGCCATGGAACTGGTAACATGAGAAGGCATATAGATAAGTGTGTTAAAAGGGATAGCAGAGATATTGGACAGTGCATGCTTTCTACTTCTAGTAACAGTGTATCTGTTTGTCCTAGATTTAATTATGATAGATTTAGAGAGTTGTTGGTTCAAGCAATTATTATGCATGACCTTCCATTTCAGTTTGCTGAATTGCCAGGAATCAAGAATTTACTTCTGTTCTTGCGAGGAGATTTAAATCTAATCACTAGGAACACTGTGAGGGCTGACTGTCTGAAAATGTATCAGAAAGAGAAAGAAAGATTGCATGCTTTGTTGAAGGGAAACTCAAGTAGGGTAAGTTTAACTAGTGACTTGTGGACTTCTATAAACACGGATGGTTTCATTTGTTTGACAGCACATTTTGTGGATCGTAATTGGCAAATCCACAAAAGAGTTTTGAATTTTAGTCATATGCCTCCTCCTCATAATGGGATTTCCTTGGCTGAAAAAATACACACTTTTTTAATAGAATGGGGCTTAGAAAAGAAGATATTTGCAATTACATTGGACAATGCATCTGCAAATGATTCATGTGTTGAGTTCTTGAGTGGTCAATTAAGGCTTAATGATGGACTTTTGTGTGCTGGAAAATTTTTCCATCTGCGTTGTTGTGCTCATGTTCTAAATTTGATTGTTCAGGATGGTTTGAAAGAGGTTGACACTTCAATTATAAAAGTGAGGGAAAGTATTAAATATGTGAAGGGTTCACAAGGTAGGAAAGAAAAGTTTTTTGATTGTGTCACTCAAAGTTCGATTTTTTCTAAGAAGGGTTTGAGGCAAGATGTTCCTACTAGGTGGAATTCAACATTTATCATGCTTAACAGTGCTTTGTATTATAGACGTGCTTTTGCGCATCTTAGATTGACTGATTCTAACTATAAGCATTGTCCATCTTTAGAAGAATGGGAAAGGATTGAAAAGATCAACAAGTTTCTTCAGGTTTTTTATGAAATTACTTGTATATTCTCTGGCACTAAGTATGCAACGGCTAATCTATATTTCCCCAACTTATTTAAAGCACACTTGACATTACACAATGCTTTGCATAGTGATGATGATTATATTAGGGAGATGGCTACAAAGATGTTCAATAAATTCAACAAGTATTGGTCCCAATATAGTACGGTCTTGGCCATAGCATGCGTTTTGGACCCTAGGTATAAGATGAATTTTATTGAATTCTGTTATGGAAAGTTGTTTGATGGAACTTCTGCAATCCAAGAAACTGGAAAGGTGAATAGCCAGTTGTTCAAGTTGTTTAATGAGTATGCAAAGCATGGACCTGACCCTTCTTCAATATCTTCCTCAACACAACATACAGGAGGTGCAAGTGCAACCACTGATCCTAGCTTAGCTTCATTCTCAGAGGTTGATGATGATGTCTTAAATGTAAGTTGACGTATTATTATATCACCTTATATTTTATTTGTTGCTTTATTTCTTTTTTTCTTTTTACTTTTTTTTTGGTAAAAGTCTTTTTACTTTAACTTAGCTTAATTTGTGTTTGTTTTTTTGTTTAATTTTATTAGGAATTCATGTCTTCTAATGTTGTTACTGGGCCCCTAAAGTCACAACTTGAGCTATACCTAGAGGAGCCAAGGGTTGATGCAAAGCTCAAATTAGATGTATTAGCATATTGGAAGGGTAATCAATACAGGTATCCACAAGTTGCTTTAATGGCCAGAGATATCTTTGGCATACCCATCTCTAGTGTTGCTTCTGAAAGTGCTTTCAGTGTTGGGGGAAGAGTTCTAGACCAATATAGAAGTTCTCTCTCACATGATGCAGTTGAGGCTTTAATTTGCACCAGAGATTGGCTTTATGGAGCAATTGGTAATATTTTTATCTTATTTATGGTTGTGATGATGTCTTTGGCTATATAATTTTTTGCTCTAATTATTTGTATTACTTGTTTTATAATAGATGGTGAAATTGTACCTGTGGAAGATTTAACTGAGGACTTGATGAAGGACTTGATGGTGGAGGAACCCTAAAATGAACTTGATTCATAAACTAGTGTTTAATGGAATTTGTGTATAATTTAGAATATTTATTGTATAATTTTATTTTGATGAGTTTGTACTTTTCACTAGCCATGAACTTGTTTAATGGAATTTGTGTATAATTCAGAAGCTATCTTATTTTTCATTTTTTTATTGCATTTAATTTCGAAAAATCGCATTTTTTAAAAAAAATTCAATTTCGCGGGTCGTGTCGTGTCGACCCGTGACCCGCAGCGGGCCGTGTCCGGGTTCGTGTTTTTTGACCCGTTTACAAAACGTGTCGTGCCGTGTCGTGTCAAGTTTTGTACGTGTCAATCGCGGGTCGTGTCGGGTTGACACGTATTGCCACCCCTAATTCAGCTTCATATAACATTGCAGGCCTTACTGCTGTTCTATAGAATTTTCCTTTTAGCTTAAGGGGAATTTTGGGGTCACACAAAAACCCAGATGCTTCGCCATTTCATCCATCCTGCTCTGATTCTATGATTTACATCTTCATCAATCTCACCACCTTTTTGCAAAATTGATTCCAGGTATCTAAAAGCATCTTACTTGGGTACCTCTTGACCAAGTTGCATGAGTATTGACAAAAATATTCCAATAACTAATTACACATCGAAAAGTGAATTTTATTAACATATGCAATCAAAATTACTTCTATTAGAAACACTTCACTTCAAACCCACTTTTAACCAAAATCAATTGTACAAAATCAAGATCATCCAAAATCAAGTTTATAAATGTTCTCCCAAACAAACACTACCTCGAAAATTTGAAGAATTCAGTTATTAATGCCTCAAATAGATAGGAATTTTCAAATTTAAGTACCGACATGACATTTTCAACACAATTGCATTAGAAAATTGACTTATGCTGTAGTTTTTTGTTTATATTTCAAAGAAAGCATAATAGGGAAGAGAAACTGAAATTACAAGCACAATCCCCAATCCTAAGAAATCATTACAATCCCAATCATTACATAACTATCATCTCTAGAGATGTTTAAACATTCGTTTATATATAATGGTATCATATCAAATTTACCAGGAATTAATTTGGCTAGAATAGTTTGCAAATAACCATTGCAGGTAAACGTTCTAGTTTTACTTGATAACCATATTCTCCTCTAATTTCAAATGAATGCCATAATCACACTTCAACTAAACATCCCCTAATTACAACAGAGTTCAGTAGTACAGTGTTAGGGAAGGATATTATGATTCTTGTAAAGAGGCAATAAAGGATATGCTAATATGGATTGCGAAGAAAATAGATGATGAGATTATATGTCCGAAATAAGCAAAGGTATATGAGACACAGGCTAGAGAGGAAACAAAATAAGATTAAGCTCTGCAGTAAAAGCTACAATACCAAATCAGGAATGTGAGACGAATGCTTTTACTAACAAACAATATGCCCAATTTCAAACTTAAGATGCGGCTTAAGGTTACCATACGAAATTTAAGTTTTAAATCTTCAATCAGAGAGACAATTAAAAATGCACCTCACATTTACCACACATGCCTGTACTAGTAGATACACCAAATTTTCAGTATTCAAATCAACATGCAAATTCAGTAGTACTGAAATACTTTGGGCGTACAATTCATGAGGAAAAAAAAAGTGCTGAGTATTTTCAAGTTCATGAAAAGAGATAGGAGCCTTACTTGTATAAGTAGGCAGCAATTCCCAGAATTATAATCAACAAAACAATATCGATACAGAAGTTTCGACTGGATCGAAGCTGGATGAAAACCAAAACTCACATAAGATAAAGCAAGAAATCTTTCACAAGATGGAACTGGAAATTGTTGGAAATCCAAGACTGAAAGAGTTGTAGTTAGATAACCTGGTTCACTGTGTCTTTAAGTCTAACATTGGTATTCTTAAGGTCAGAGGATGCCTTGTCCACCTGTGAAGATGACAAACAATTGTGTCATTAATTTCAACTTTGTAATTCAAGTTCCAAAAGCCTATATTTCAAACTTTTCAGTCTTTGTTTGGTGTACAAGCAGACATTGATAATTCTCACCTTAGTGTCAATCTCATCCATCAGCGGAACTTGTCTATCCAGTTCCTGTATTTTAGCACATGAATATCAAACTTAAAAAGTATTATTACAACACAAATGCAGAAGGGAAGATAAAAACAATAAGGCAACTGACCTCATTCATATCATGCGCCATGTCTTTCAATGTATCCAATCCTTCTGCAATCATATCCAAACCTTGATCCTAAAAAGTTACATATAATTAGATTTGAAAGTCGAAACCATTGCTAGAGTGACATTCAATAATCAACATATATATCAGGTAAAGGACAACAGCAAACCCTCTCTCTCTCTCGCCTGGTTACAACTAATAAAAGTAACTTGCCTGTTTTATTCTACGCATTTCATATTCCTGCCTGAATTGACTTGATTCTTTAGTTTGTTGGAAATATTCATCGTCAAATCGCCCATCTATAATTGATATGATTCATACAAATAAACAGAGACAGTCAATTAAAAAGTCTCCAACTGATGAAATACTATAATCGCATCAGCCTGAAACATGTATAACTTCAACCACCTGAATCGAATTTAATTTCAGCACGTGAGGCAGAAGCTGCCCAGCCCCCAGTTTGTTTTGGCGCAGCAGGAGTCCCATCTGGTATAGCTTGGATTCTCTCCGGCAATGCAAGAACCAAATCATTACGGGCAGCAAATTCTTGTGACGAAAGCCCCTTCACCTGTAGATATATAATATCAGGCACCACCAAATGTACTATCACTAATTTTGAAACTTGGGATGCTATTAAGTTACCAAGGTGCAAAACAAATAAACAACCAATAAAGTTATGGAGAAAATACGCACACATCATACGGAATAACTCAATAGTTGATTGAAATAATCAGTACTACAGACAGAAACAACAAGTCTAACCCTCTAAAGATGAATAGTTGCACTAGTAAAAGCAGATCTTATACAAAATGAGAAGTAGAATTCATTTCTCTTGTCTTTCTCATTGTTCAAATTTTATAAAAAGAACTCTTCAATTAGATCATAGAAACTATCTTAGCTGCTAACAAGTTATTAGTTAGATTAATTTGGCAAATCAAGTTGTTCTTCATTACAGTTGAAAAGCTCCAGCAACAACGTTGTTGAGAATTCACAATTAAAAAACAACCTTTTTTACAGCCAATCTCTGCAACTTGGGAACCTCCTCAAGCAACCGAGCCTTGGTACGACGAATTTCGGCATTGATCGCTACAGCAGATGCCTTACCTTTCTCCTTGGAAGCGGTTTCAGCTTTCTATACAAAAATTGAAAAAAAAAATAAGTGAATTTTACTCCAGATAGCATTAGAGAACTTGAAGAAAACTCAGATTCCAAGTAACTTAATGAATAATATTTCACCAACTAGGGCACAAAATGGTTCATTACTCCCAAATCTCTGCGTTATTTTGTGACATTACCTGAAGCAATGCCTCGATGTCGGCGTCGACGACGGCGTAGAGTCTGGCGAAGGCATCATCGCCGGACAAATTGGAATCCTTTTGCTTTTCGACGTCGTATTTGTCGTACTTCTTACAAATCGAGTCAACTCTAGTGAGAATGTCGATGACGCTCATATTGTTGTTATTTTGGAAACAAAATAGAATCTTTATCTTACAAGTTGGATTGTCAACAAGAAACGATCAACGGGTATGGGAGGTTCGATCTGCTTGTTTCAATTGCCGCAGAACTGAGAGGGAATTCCAACGGAGAGAGTTAGAAAGAGAGAGAGAGAGAGAGTGTGTAGACAGCTGTAAGCCTGTAACAAGTAGCAGCTATGAACATGAAGAAGTTTTTTTAAAAAATAATAAATATCTTTTGGATTTGGTAAATATTTGAAAACCTTATTATTATTTGAAAACATTATTATTATTAGATGAAATATTATTCTCCTTTTTTTTTTTTTTGTATAAAACGGGGTATCTCATTCAACCTCCTCCGGTCACCTTGCCCTCGGGATACGGCCCTGTAGGCTAGCCCCTCATTGGAACAGCGGGTGCATTGAGCTTCGCTACCGAAGGAAGGATGAGACTAATCCCCCAAACCGAGAAGGAGACACTTTCCTCCTCTGGCCCCCAAAGATTTTCTAAGAATCTATATTATTCCTTTTTATACAAGATAACTTTGTTATCTCACTTCAATTTTCGCTTTCATATTTTTTCTTTTTTTATAATAGTGGGACACACCCATTTTCTTTTTACAATATGGGATAACTATCTCATATGAAAAGAGATTAATAAAACTCTATTATTATTACTACACACTCGCTAGTCGGGTCCAACGGGGAGTGATTAGAAGGGCCGGCTTGGCTCAATGGTAAGCATGCATACCGTGATGTCCAAGGTCCCGACTTTGACTCGGCCTCTCCGCAAAAAGCGGGGGTAAGGCTTGACTCGTATGTCCTTCCCCAAACACTCACGAGTGGGTATTGAACTGGGTCGACCCTTTTATTATTATTACTACAAGTTTTATAATTTTTTATCAAGGTATGTTATACTTACAACCTCTCACAACCACATCTTAACACCGTTGATTTCCGCAATCAACGGTTATATGATAATTCACCAAAAATGATAATTGTTGATTGACGGAAATCAACGGTGTTAAGATATGGTTGTAAGAAGTTGTAAAAAAAAAGATTTTAAGTATAACCTTCCTCTATTTATTATTAAATTTTAATCATTGATTTCTGTCAATTAATGATTATAATTTATTGGGTTATATTTATTAATTAATTATTAATTCCTTATAAATTACAATCATCGGATTGGAGAAAATCAACGGTTAAGATAGTGAAAATAAATTATAAAAAAAATTGGTATTAAGTGGTCCTTCCTTATTACGATTATTATTATTATGAATAAGTTATATTTATAAATTTTATTTAAATTAGGCAAAAAAAATTAAAATAATGCAATTTAAAAAAATAATTACGCGTTTAATGTTGTTTTTCGAAAAATGACGGATCTAATGCACAATGTGACGCCCAAAAATGGCGTCACATTGTGCATTCTATTTATTCCCCCATCCCCTCCATTCAATTCACACCTCTTCTCTCGCTCTTCTTCATCTCTTCTTCACCAAAATTCCTTTATCTTTAATTTAATATTTGAATTTTATTTGTTATTCTATTTAAATATGAGCTCAAATCCTGATTCTGTTCGTGTTGTGTTATATTACAATGGTAGGAAGGTTGAAGGTCGACGAGGTGTCATATTTGAAGGTGAGAAAAGGCCGACACGTATCCAACGCGACGCAACCATTGGCGAACTGCATCAGAGAATTAGGCAGAAGTTAAGTCTTCAAGACAACCAATGTATCACTCAGATCACGACAAGGGCATGGCAAGGTGATAAATACATTAGTTTGAAAGTGCTTGATGATGAAGACGTGGAGATGACAATGAAAGAATTTTTCAAGCAGTCAAGGACAGATTTTCTGGAGTTGTATGTCGACATCGCCACAACTGAGAATGTTCCCTTATCGATGAGGTCAGTTGATTTAAATTCTCCCTGTCTTCCAGCTTCGCCTTCCGCTCATGCATATTCAGTTGGTAACTTTTCTGAGGGAGATGAAAATGATCCGACTTGGGAAATGCACGACGAAGACGATGACGACGACGATGAAAATATGGCAATGGAAGAACGTCTTCTGGCAGAGGATGTTAGTGCTTCAGAAGGAGAAACCTCGTGAGATGACTGCATCTCAAATCCCAATATTCCATCAACCAGTCGTCGCGCAAATGCCGCAGTTGAATGACGTTGCGTCTGCCCCGTTAGGTATTCACCATGAAGGTAATTGAAATAAATTGTATATAGCTAAATAGAAGATTGCTTTAATACCTGAATTAGGAAGTTTGTATTAAAAAGTTATAATCCGCAGTTGCAGGTGACGAAGCTGTTATTCCTTTTTGGGAAGGAATTCTGCATTATTCCTACATTGATTGGAGTTATCGGAGCGAACAAGAATCATGCACTAATGATACGGTTTCAGGATTGGGTTCAATTCAAGGTTCGTGGCAACTGGGTGATGCGTTATTTGTCAATCAAGAATTTGCAACAAAAAAAGATGTCCAAATGGCACTTAAGCACCACCTCATTAGCATCAAGAAGCAATTGTAATTGAAAGCACGCCTACAAAGTTGACCATGAAATGTTATGAGTGTGATCAAGGTTGCCCGTGGCGCGTCAGGGCGATGAAACTGGTGTTTGGTGAAAATTGGAAGATTACGAGATGAGGTGGAAAACACAATTGTTTGAATGAGCACATTTCTTAGGGACATAGACAGCTAGATGCGGACGTAATTGCAGATCTCGTCATAGGTACGTCTTTATTTATTTTTTTTGGGAAAAATGTAAATATGTATTAACCCAAGAAATAAACAATATAGACGGGGCATACCCCGCAAAATCAAAAAAAAAACATATGCACTCAGTGCAAGAGCCGAAGCTAGTCCACTAGGGGCATGTGCCTAATACAAATGTGTCAGGTGAGTGTGTCTATAAACAAGAAATTTAATCTTGTTAGTAACCTCATCAACCAAAAAGGGGACGTGTTCAAATATAAGCAAATTTCTGGCCAGCCAGATACAATAAACTGTCATAGCTATGACAAGGCAACGAGTCTTCCCCAGGTAACCGGATGTAGCTTTAGCCCGAACAAGCTGGTTTACACTCCTCTGAAGAGAAATAAAGCTGCGAGTAATAGGGGACCATTCACGCACCTCCTTCCAAACACGGATGGATGAAGGGCAAAGAAAAAACAAGTGCGCATGGGTTTCATCAACCGTGCGGAAAAGTGGGCAAGTGAGATCCATATCCAAGAAATGGGCTCTATCTAGTGTGAGGAGCCTGCCCTTCATGGCCAACCAGAATATGAATGCAACTTTGGGGGGGAGAGCCGTATTCCAAACGACCTTATGCCAATAGACAGTCGGCTTAGGATGTCTGAAATACATGTAGGCTTTGCTGGCAACCAGATTATCATTATAAGTCCAGGAACCTAAGACTTGCACCGCCTCATCCTTGTGGTGCTCTCGCTCCAATATAGTATTTCTTATGAAAATAATTTTCTTAAACAAAGGAGAATCTGAGGAGGAAGGAGCATGGTCCCAGATGTTACCTCCATGAAGGTACTGGCTGTGGACCCATTTAATCCAAAGAGAATCTTTTTTGGCATGTATGTCCCATAAAATCCTAGCAAGCAAGGCGAGATTCCACTCCTTAAGGCTGAAGAGACCAAGGCCCCCTTCTTGCTTAGGAGCGCAGATATCCACCCAAGAAACCAAAGGCTTTGACATACTGTTATTTGGCTTACCCCATAAGAATTTCCGGCAAGTAGCATTGATCCGATTAATAACAGACACAGGGAGGGGGAAAATACCCATCCAAAAATTAGCAATTCCCTGAATAACTGCTCTGATAAGCTCCAGCTTCCCTGCATAAGATAAAGTCTTTCTATTCCAACTATGCGTAAGGCCCATAATCTGAGATAATAGCGGGTCATAGTGGATAACATTTAATCTAGAGGAAAGCAGAGGAACCCCAAGATACCTGAATGGGAATGCACCCAACTCGAACCCAGTGAGACGTTGTATCTCGGATAGAGACTCATGATCCATGCCAGCAGCATAAATAGCTGATTTATCAGTACTGATAGAAATGCCCGATACAGCACAAAAATGGGACAACCTAGCAAATAAAGTGGCAATAGAAGGCACATCTCCCCTAGAGAGGAGCATAATATCATCCGTAAACGCCAAATGGGAAATATTTAGATCACTGCAAGCCGGATGAAACTGGAAGTTTATGTTATCCTTGAGGCAACTCAGGTCTCTAGATAGATACTCCAGACAGAGAACAAAAAGATAAGGAGAAAGGGGATCACCTTGTCTCAGGCCCCTACCACCTTTAAAGTGACTGTGAACCGCTCCATTAACCACAACACTAAATGAAGTAGTTGTGACACACTCCATGATCCAATCAGTGAATCTGGGAGGAAATCCCACCGAGCCAAGAACCCAATTAAGAAAATTCCACGAGACAGAGTCATAGGCTTTCTGAAGGTCAACTTTCAGGAGGCAGCGAGGGGAAATCCTCTTACGGGAATACTTTCTAAGAAGCTCTTGGATGAGAAAGATATTATCACTCATGTTCCTATTCTTTAGGAATGCAGTCTGGAAAGGACCAATAATCTTTTCAAGCACAGGCGCAATACGGTTGGCAAGAATCTTGGAGATAATTTTATACAAAATATTGCAGCAAGATATCGGCCTAAAGTGCTTCATATGACTGGCTTGATTAGACTTGGGAATAAGAACAATGAAAGCATGATTTAATTGCTTGAGCAGCTTCCCTGAAATAAAAAATTCATTCACAGCATCAAATATATCATCACCCACAATGCTCCAAGCTTTTTTGAAGAACCGGGAGTTATAGCCATCAGGCACAGGGGATTTGTTATCATCCATAGAGGAAAGGATATTCCACACATCCACTTTAGATATTGGAGCAAGTAAGATATCAAAGCAAGAGCTTGGAACCTTAGCACCTGTATCACAAATGGCAGCAACAGGGGGGCAATCAGTAGTGTGAGCATGAAACAAGTTACTAAAATAGCTAACAAAGGCCCCGACTATCTCTGGTTGAGAAGACGTGGATTGGCCATTTGGGAGTGTGATGGCAGCAATAAAACGAGCATGGTGGGACCTCTTAGCATAAGCATGGAAGAAGGAAGTGCATCTGTCCGCTTGGGTAAGGTACCGGTTCTTCATTACCTGGGCAGTTTGTGAATATTCAGCCTTGCGCAAATTCATAATAAGATGCCTGTTG
>JAVKPL010002535.1:0-18610 GCA_032173675.1 Gastrolobium villosum
AGTTGTGCTCTATCAATGCTTTACCAAGCCACTTTCTTTCAATTTCTTTTCACTTTCTTTTCACAAGTCAGGCTACCAAGCACATATAGCTCATATTTTCACTTGGCAGGTTTTCCTACCAAATTAACATATCAACCTATATACCCTTAGGGTTATGCTACATCCTATTCAATCTGTGCCACACAGGCAACTCTTACTTATTGGCACAATACAGCCACAATTTTCCTTCTTTGAATTTTATCTCCACGGAGTATTAACTCTTGTCATCAATCTTTTTCACATTTCTTATTCCACATTAAACACTATTATGGAATCTCACAGCCTCTCAGTGCAACTCACCGAGTAATCATCCAGTTCACGCTCACTATACCTTTATTTTCTGAGGGACAAAATCCCCAATTTTGGCACCTAGCCACAACTCGTATATACATACTTTTCTTTTCTCATGTTCTTAACCTACAACGTACCATTTCACCTCAACACTTTACTCTTTTACAAGCACCATCTTTGTGCTCAACAGTCAACCTATCCTTACAAGTCCACCAACTTCACCAAAACACAATGGCGAATCTCTCTCTCTCAAGACCTTTATCTGGTCCCCAATGGACCACACATTACAATTTATACCTCTCATCAGTCATTTCAACGCTTTCAATCACGAATTCACTCATGAATTTTATACACTACATCGGCTAATTCAAAGCCTTCATCCAAGGATTCACTCATTACCTTTCATACACTAGATCATACCTACAATTTCAACTGATCATCTCAAAACTTGATACCTAGTTCATCACTGATTTCTCCCATTGAAGGCAACATGCCTAGGGTTTCCACTAATAATTTTCTTTAATTACCATTCCGTACTCATGTTATCAATTCCACATGTGTTTCATTCTACACACCTCACCTTCATTACCATTTCATTCAGTACACCTCACCTTCATTATCATTTCATTCAATACACCTCACCTTCATTATCATTTCATTCCACTAGTATGCCTCATTCCGAGGTTACATATCATCTCTTTCTCATATCTGTCCCATCACATAGGGATTTTCAAAGCCTAATTTTTATGCCACAAAGACCAAATCCACCACTATCATTACTTTCATAATTTCATATTGGTCGTTACACAATCTCTCGGACCATTAAAAGTACCACTAATACACTCAATCATATATCTTGGCACCTAGCCAAGAACCACGTCAACATTGTGTATTCCAACACATCTCTCACTATCATTTGTATCCCTACTATTCCATCAGTAACTCTACAACCAGGGTAAAGATATCAACCTTTTATTTCACCAAATACCATTCTGTTTAGCAATCCGTACCACACCTCCTTACTTGACTATATCATCCTTAATCACTTATTAACATCATTGGCCACTTTGGCCACCAACTTAACTTAACATTTCGCCATCACAAGCCTTCCCAGAAGACTTTGACTTAATCCATCAATACTAATCAATTTTCCATTCCCTTCACATAGGGTGACAATCCAATAATTCCTTTCATAATTTCCGTAAAACCACAATTCATACTACCACACTTGGTGTACACTCATGTACATCTCCCAATTCTCACATTCATAACTCAAACTGCCATCTCATGGCATCTCACACATTTCATTATATTAGGCATATTACTTGTTCACTTACAGTTATACAAATTCACCTCTTGCGTTCCTCACAAGATACAATCCTCTAATGCAATGGGTAAGAACATCCCAGGTTTAACCCCTCGAGCTCTTGCTGTCCTAAGGGCCCCAGGTGCAATGCCCCACCAATCAGAGAATCTGTCCTTATAATTCACGCAAGAAGAGGTAACATGCCATCGGCTGTACTAACAGTCCCACTAACACAAGGTTCTACCTCACACTACTTGACTTATACCAATTAATAATAATAATCTCCGGGAACATAATCCATACGGAGATAGCAACATAATCCAGGCATATAAGCCACACAAAGATAAACACATTCACATCAAATCCGTATATAACGGCAAACAGATTCTTTTATAGATACATAATGGTATACTAGTTTTATCTTACTCTTGCACCATTCACTATAACTTTCTAATATGGTTCTTTTCTCAACAATATACTCATTTAACTTGACTAATCATTTGTCTTAGTCCATAACACAATCATCCTCACATGATTCCATCATCTTTCTCGTATTTTGACACCAAATTTTCATTTCATAACAGTACCCATGTTCGGTACCGTCTTAATCCATTGCCCATCATGACTTATAGCAGCCATGCTCAACACTTTAGAAGATCCACTTCATTACCATAACATCACTTTTCTCTCAATATTTCACTATGACACCAAGGGTGTCCTCATTTAACCGTCCATGCATTCAATGCATCAGGACCACCAGATAAATTTCAATTTCGAGCAGCGCTCGCCTGGGACTTCCAAGAGCAACACCTCTTAGGATTAAATCCACAAGGGAAACCCAGGACAATTTCTTATTGTCACATTATTACCAACATGTGTGCCATGGTTTAACTTGCACACCGGGACTCCATCATGAATCCCATACCACATTGAGCATCCAATGACACTCCAAAGAGACAATCTCTTCACCTTTCCCATCATAGGGAATTTCACTTACATCTTTACTCTTTTACCAAAAATAATTTTTCTTTGTTCATTACAACACACATATACTTTTAGGCACCTCGGCCTTCACACAACATATAGATACACACATTTATATATATTGGCGTTTAGCCATCACAGGATTATTATCCACACAAAGTTAAGCCACATCATCCAATTTGCAATGCTCCACAACATTATGGAAGCATATTCATACCATTAATACACCACACTCAGTTATATATTTTCTCACCTCACATTTATCAAGTCCAATCATCCTTAACTTATGGATTTTCATACTTTCAATCAAATTCATCAAATGCCACACATGGCAAATTCCTCAACTTCTTATATTTTACTTTTTATACATACGATATCCTCACTTAGATTAAGCCAACATTAACTCATCATGGACTAAAGTCCCAATTTCAACATTGAATCATCCCACACATCATTTCTATAGTTCTTTTAAGTTACTCACCATCCTCAATCCAATTTGAAATTTCATTTTTATTTCTACATCCAAGCATCTTAAGTCATCCATGTACATGCCCTCATCAAGGGTCTTATAACCTTATCATTTTACCCTAGGGTACCCAATATTACACATAAGCATTCATACTCAGGTTTTTTACAAATTCATTGGGGTTTCAATTCCCCACCATGTCAAAGTTATAGCACTAATTCCACATATACTCAATTGTTCTAACTCCCCATACAACTTGGGAAGACTACCAACATCACCATACCAATATCAACTCAATTCAATCATTTACATATGCCAACACACCTTCCTTTATTTCTATTCATTACAATACATGTTTACATTTCACATTTTCATCAATTACCACCAATTTCACTAAGTTACAACAATCCAATAGCACCATAATTTTTTTATTGCATATTCACAACACCATTTTCTCACTAAGTCCTCGATTGCAGTATCACAATTTACTCACTAACATATCCATCCGTGGGCAGTCAACACTGCACCCACCACCTTAGCCTAAAGACTGGCATTGGTGCTCCAGGGTTGTCACGAAGGCATCTTATACTGACCACACATTGAACACAAAGGAATGGGTTGATCAGGCCCAAACTAAGGAATCACATGTGTAGCAGTCAATAAGAGTCTACGTACAACTATACAGCACTCACCTCAATTACACAATCATCAGAGTTCCCTAAAGAAACTGCTCTGATACCATAAAATGTAACAGCCCGTTACGTACCGGTATTGTTAACATTGATTATGATATTAAGCGCAGTTACAATCACAGTAATTGGTTAATTAAATTACGGGCAAACTTTTTCCTTTTATCATATTCCTTTTTATAACAATATCCGTTTCCGTAATTAATTAAAACAACACTATAATTGTAAATGCAATACGCGGAAGCATACAGTCTGCTAACTTCACTAATCATTCTTTTTATTCAACTCATTTAAACTTATCAACTTATTTTCATTTCTTACCATTTTCTAGCCCTTTACATAAGCTACGCGTGGTTTCAAACCACGAACCATTTGGAGTTCTACCCACCAAGTTATGCCCCTTTCTTTAAGTCAAGAAAAACCTGAATTTTCAAAAATTGCACTGTGGTAATCGATTACCAGTGGGTGGTAATCGATTACCACCTGTCAAAAATGAGGCAGTAGCCAAATTTTGACCTCCTCTGTTCTGGTAATCGATTACCAACCTTGGGTAATCGATTACCTCACATGGTAATCGATTACCAAGCCTCAGTAATCGATTACCAGTGAAGACAGTAGCTGATTTTTCGTCCCCTGTTGCATGGTAATCGATTACCATGCTTGGGTAATCGATTACTATGCAGCAAAATGACAGATTACAGCATTTTAAGCCCCAAAAAGGGTTGTGTAATCCATCCCTAACCCCTTGATACTCCACACAACACTTAAACATACTCTAATCTAGGCACTAGGCCCCTCAAACATGCATTTCCATTCATTAAAGCATCATTTACATAGTCTTTAATATAATGGCCAATTTACATCAAATATGGTCCATTCTACAACATATTCATCAAGACTTCAATTACAATGAATGTGGCAATGGACAAGTCCCATGCTCACTCACATATACAATATATTCTCATGTCCTACATATACATCATATTGAAGGATCTAACATGTGTTCATGAGCTTACTAAGCATGGCATTTTCAACATGCATAGATTCATGACCTAAGTCTAAAGCATACATCATATGCAAGATGTGTCCCTATCCAATGCTCATCGCATGGTGCCTCCAACAGGCACCTCATGCTCCACTCTTCCAGGCTCAACCTGACCTGAAATGATGCCCCACAACACGGGGTGAGATATATAAATATATCTCAGTAAACCAAGGGCCCTGGAGGTTTCTCCACCCCATGGCTCACTCAATGTGCAAATACAACATCATATAATATGCATGTAATACAATATCACCCATCAACTGGAGACAACCCGAGAACATCCACTCATGGATTCATGTTCAAGGACTCCATCATATAACTCCCGAGACAGTCCTGGCGCCTCTCCCATGGTTGAGAAGACTCCATGGCAATACCCAACCGGAACTCCTCATGAGCCCTATCCGGCGGACGTCCCCGTTTGGATCATCCTGGCGCCGCTCCCAGAGTCGACTCCACGGCAAAACCCGACTGGCATTCTCACAATATAACACCTCAAATATTTAAATGTGTATTTTAATGATATATTGAGAAATGAAAGTTGATGGATTAGTGAAAATCCAAGTATTATGGCCAAAAAGGGCAATAAGGGCAAAATTGTAATTTGCCAACCGTGTGTTAGGAGGCTTAAATACTGAGTTAGAGACTTCAAATGACAAAAGCAAGGTTGGAAATGGAATCAGGGCGAAAAATTGAATAAATAGGCAAATTTGGGAAAAATCGATGAATAGTGATTTTTAAGTGTTAAAATACTGAGTTGTGAGTGTACCGATAGGTGTGAAATTTTTATCATTATTTTGGAGAAAGAAAAATATGTATGGACTGGAAAAATATTTAGATTAAGGATTTGTGATCGGAAATTTTATCGGAGTTAAAGTTAGATCGCGTGTGGGACCCGTGTGACCGAAGTCACTTGGCCCCACCTCCTTTTTCTTTCCTTCTTTCCTTCCTTTCCCCTTCACTTCCCGTGCGCACCTTCAGAGAGAAAAGAGACCAAAACCTCCATTTTCACCATTTCTTGCCATTTCTTCGTTTCTCCACCGAATCGCTTGGTTTTGGTGTTGAAATCTATCGTAAACAACCTTCCAAAGCCATTGGTAGTACCTAGAAGCCTTGAATCCATCTCTTTGGCCACGTTTTAAGCAAAATCAGATCCGACCCATGTATGTTTTTGGAGATTTCTTGGGGTTTTGAACTTCAAATGGTTTAGTGAAGCCTTGGTGGTGATCATACTACCCATTGTAAGTATATTTGTGGTCTTTTGATAGTTGAATTCTTAGATCTATGAATATGTGTTCAAATCTTTGATTTTAGATGTGTGATGATAGAGAGCCCAAATGCAAAAATGCTATTAGATGAAAAGGCCTTAGAATCATGTTTGTAAGCTAGAAATGCTATGTTAAATTTTGGTGAAAAATCTAGGTTTTTAACTTAGAGAATTTTGAGGAATTTTGATGAAAAATGAGTTTTTGTGTAATTGGGATTTGATGATTGTTGTAGGGTGCCTCACACGGTTGGAATTGTGAAAAGTTGAATTGGAGCATACGTTTGGAACGGATTGCTAAGTGTTAAGGTAAACTCTTGGAACTTGGGTTTAATCCCTAGTGAGCTCCACCACACCTAGAGGAAGGTTGTGGTTGGATTTTGTAGTGATGACATGATGTGTTTTGTGCTTGTATGCATATTGCTTGTGTTTTGTGAAAATTGTTTGGTCACTGGCCAGTTGACGTGTGTTGGGTTTGGACATCCGCTGGAACATTTCGATGGCGAAATACCAGTTGGAATGCCATGGGGTCGACTCATGGGAGCGACACCAGGATGAGCCAAACGTGGGACATCCGCCGGATAGGTCTCTGAGGAGTTCCGGTTGGGTTGGCCATGGAGTTTTCTCAACCATGGGAGAAGCTCTAGGATTGTCTCGGGAGTTATATGATGGAGTCCTTGAACACGAATCCATGAATGGATGTTCTTGGGTGTCTCCAGGTGGATGGTGATATTGTTTTACTTGCATGCCATGTTATGTCATTTTGATACATTTTAGTGAGCCATGGAGTGGAGAGAGCCTCTAGCTCCATTGGTTTACTGAGATATATCCGTATATCTCACCCCGTGTTTGGGGGACCACATTTCAGGTCACTATGAGCCGGGAGGAGCTTCGGGCAAGAAGCCCGTATAGTGGACGATGGATTGGCATGCGGTGCATTGGATTGCATGGCTTTTTGGAGGAGTTTATGGAGTGCACATAGCATACCATTAGTATTTTGAGACTTAGGTCATGAACATATTGCATGATGTCATTTTCCATGCTTTTGTTAGTGTTCATGGTCATATGCTAAGTCTTGTTATGTTTTATTATTCATGGCTGGATAACTGTATATTTTGAGTGAGCATGGGACTTGTCCATTGCCACATTTATAGCCTTGAAGTCTTGATGTGTAATGTTGTAAAAATGGTCCATATATGCATGTAAATGGCCATTATTTTGAGGATGATGTAAATGAGGTTTAATCCAAGGTAAATGCATGATGGAAGGGCCTAGAGCCAACATTAGGACATGATTATGTGTTATGTGGAGTACCAAGGGGTTAGGGATGGATTACACAACCTTTCTTGGGCTCAAAACTGCTGTAATCTGTCATTTTGCTGCATAGTAATCGATTACCCAAGCATGGTAATCGATTACCATGCAACAGGGGACGAAAAATTAGCTACTGTCTGCACTGGTAATCGATTACTGGCCTTTGGTAATCGATTACCATGTGTGGTAATCGATTACCCAGAGTTGGTAATCGATTACCAGAACAGAGGATTCAGAAAATTGGCTACTGCCTCATTTTTGACAGGTGGTAATCGATTACCACCCACTGGTAATCGATTACCACAGTGTAATTTTTGAAAATTCAGGTTTTTCTAGACTAAAAGAAAGGGGTATAACTTGATGGGTAGAACTCCAAATGATACGTGGTTTGAAACCACGCGTAGACAACGTAAAGGACTACAACTTGGTAAAAGATGAGAGTAAGGTGGTGAGTTTAAATGAAATGAATAAAAAGAATGATCTATGATGTTAGAAAGTGTATGATTCCGCAAATGGCATTTACAATTATAGTGTGGTTTTAATTGATTACGGAAAATGTATTTATGAAAAAGAAAAGGAATATGTTAAAAGAAAAATTTGCCCGTAATTTAATTAACCTAATCACTGTGATTGTAACTGCGCTTAATATCATAATCAATGTTAACAATACCGGTGTACAACGGGCTGTTACATTTTATGGTATCAGAGCAGTTTTGTTTAGGGAACTCTGATTGTTTGTGTATGTTGTATCTTGTGTGTCATAGCTATCTGTGAACTATTTATGATTAATGTATATGTGATTCCTCAGTGTGGGTCTGATCAACTCATTCCTTTGTGTTACATGTACAGATATCATGAGTAGGGCACGAGGTCGCCGTGGGGCACGTGGTGCAGGTCCTTTGCCACCGGATCCGGTCACTGCAGCACTGAATGCTCTGCAGGCGGAAACGGCTGCAAACAGAAATATGACTGAGAACCTGATGAAAGCAAATCAGGATATGATGCAGGCCTTTATGGCTGAGTTGAGGGCGGATAGAGGTCGTCCTAGGAGGGAAGATACACCTCCGCATACGGCTACGGTGACTCCTACACCGACGCCATCTGTTACTCCTCAACAGGGGGAGAGTGGGGCTAGTCACCACACTGGTGAGGCTAGTCATCATACTACTACGGATCCTAGTTATGTTCCTGATCCGTCATCTGTTGCCCAATCTACTGGGGCTGCTGGGCAGGTGCTTGATAATGCTGATGATGAGCGTAGGCTCATATCTTTTAGGAAACATAAGCCACCCGCATTTCTGGGGTCAAGGGACCCAAAGGAGGTCACTGCTTGGTTGAGGGGCATGGACAAGATTTTTCAGGTTATGAGATGCCAAGATCCGCAGAAGTTATTGTATTCTGTTTATATGCTGGAGGGTGATGCCCAGGAGTGGTGGGACAATGTGTCTCGCCCGTTTGTTATTCAGGGAGAGGTCCTTACTTGGACTATGTTTGAAGGATTATTTCATGAAGAATATTTTCCCCGCGATGTTCGGGAGGCTAAGCAAGGTGAATTTGATAATCTGGTACAGGGAGTTATGACTGTTGATGCCTATGTGGCGAAATTTAATGAATTGGTCAAGTTTGCTAATTATGGAGGTACTCTACCTACTCCGGAATTCTTGTCAGCTAAATTTCAAAGAGGGCTGAGTGAGAAGATTGCAAAGAGGATGTCAAATACTGCGGTGAGAAACTTTGCTGATTTAGTGACCCAATGCAAGAGGGTCGAGACTGTTTATGGGAGGTATCCAAAAGCGGATAAGGTAAAAGAACAAGAAGTTAAGAGGACACCTGGTCCTTCTGGAAACATTAATAGAGGAGGTTTCAACAATAACAACAGGGGTAGGGGGTTGCATGTGAGGCAGCCTCCTGGTCAGTTCAAGAGGGGTGGAAACACTGGTGGCGGTGGTGCTTCGGACAGATATTTTACCCCACGATGTGGGAAGTGTGGGAAATACCACAAAGGTGTGTGTGGTGCTGGTCCATTGTCTTGTTTTAAGTGTGGTCGGAATGGCCACTTTGCTAGAGAGTGTCCGTCTTCTTCGGGGCAGGCTGCGAATCTGCAGGCCTTGCCGCCAGCTATTACTACTGCTGCTACTCCTATTACGGCTGTTCCTACTGTGGGACGAGTCTATACTACGAATGCTCAACATACTGAAAAGGCTCCGAATTTGGTTAAAGGTATAATTTTTCTCTCTAATGTTGATTTATCTGTGTTGTTTGATTCGGGAGCTACACATTCATTTGTGGCGGACTATGTGGCTAAGGCGTTGGACTTAAAGGTAACAAGGATGGTTCCTCCGATGCGCATTACTACTGCTACAGGCGAGGTTAGTGAGTCGTCTTGGATCTGTGAAGATGTGAAGTTTACTTATCTAGGCAGGGGTTATACCATTGATTTAATTATCTTACCCCTGGCCTCTGTTAATTTGATTTTGGGGATGGATTGGTTGTCTCGGAACTGCGCAATGATTGATTGCTGCGGGAAGAGGTTGTTGTTATCTCACGAGAGGCCGCCTGTTTGTCCGTCTCTGTATTTGTCTGTAAGTCAAACTGTGAAAGCCTTGAAGGCTGGAGATTTGGGTTATGTCTTGTTGGGCGGATTGGTGGGTGATAAAAAGGAGGAGATTTCTGCTATTCCAGTTGTTAATGAGTTTGAGGATGTATTTCCGGATGAGATACCGGAATTCCCACCTGAGAGAGAGATTGAATTCTCGATTGATTTATTGCCTGGTGTGGGGCCGATTTCCTTGGCTCCATATCGGATGTCGCCACTTGAGTTGGCTGAATTGAAGAAACATATTGAAGAACTGTCTGCGAAGAATTTTATAAGGCCGAGTGTGTCTCCGTGGGGAGCACCGGTGATATTTGTAAAGAAAAAGGATGGTAGCATGAGATTGTGCACTGACTACCGACAGCTGAATAAAGTGACTATTAAGAACCGGTACCCATTACCGCGTATTGATGATTTATTAGATCAGTTGAGGGGTGCCTGTGTATTTTCAAAGATTGATCTCCGGTCCGGATATCACCAGATTCGGATTAAACCGGAGGATGTACCTAAAACAGCTTTCCGATCCAGATATGGACATTTTGAATATCAAGTGATTCCTTTCGGGCTTACTAATGCCCCGGCGGTGTTCATGGACTATATGAACCGCATTTTCAAACCGTTTTTGGACCAGTTTGTAATTGTTTTTATTGATGACATTTTGATATACTCTAAGAGTAAAGAGGAGCACATGGACCATTTGAGGACTGTGTTGCAGGTGTTGAAAGACAAGAAACTGTATGCTAAACCGTCTAAGTGTGAATTCTGGTTGTCAGAGGTGCAATTTTTGGGTCATGTTATTTCTGCAAGTGGTGTTGCAGTGGATCCAAGCAAGATTGAAGCGGTGAGTGACTGGGAAAGACCTAAGACTGTGACTGAAATTAGAAGTTTTCTGGGGCTTGCTGGCTATTATCGCCGATTTATACAGGGATTTTCTGCAATGGTTCTACCGTTGACCCGATTGACACGGAAGGATACTCCTTTTGTGTGGACCCAGGAATGTGAGGACTGCTTTCTGCTACTTAAAGAGAAATTGACTACTGCTCCGGTGTTGACTCTACCTGATCCGGAGGGTGAGTTTGTGCTATATTGTGATGCTTCTAAGAAAGGTTTAGGGAGCGTGCTGATGCAGGAAGGAAAAGTGATTGCATATGCGTCTCGGCAGTTGAGGCCGCATGAAGAAAATTATCCGACGCATGACTTAGAATTGGCTGCTATTGTGTTTGCCTTGAAAATTTGGAGGCATTTTCTGTATGGGATGAAATTTGCTGTGTTTAGCGACCATAAAAGCTTGAAATATTTGTTTGATCAGAAGGAGCTGAACATGAGACAGCGTAGATGGGTTGAATTCTTGAAAGATTATGACTTTGAGCTGAAATACCACCCGGGAAAAGCTAATGTTGTGGCAGATGCATTGAGTAGGAAGTCTGTTAATTTATCTCATATGATGATGTGGGACAATGAAGTGATTGAGCAATTCCGTGATATGAAAATAACGGATTTCTTTGCAGGAAGAATGTGTGATATGGAGTTGACTCGGATTGAAAACGAGCTGCACGAAAAGATTAAAGAGACTCAGATTCGCAATGAAAGTATAAAGTATTTGAAAGGCCAGAGTGGCATATCTGTTAATGAACAGGGGCTATTATTATATCAGGGCAGGATTGTTGTGCCCAAGGAACTTGCAGAGGAAGTTATGACTGAGGCCCATAAGGGTCAATATTCTATCCACCCAGGTGCCACAAAGATGTACCAAGATTTGAAAGTTAAGTTCTGGTGGCCTGGTATGAAAAGGGATGTTGCCGAGTACGTATCTAAGTGCTTGGTGTGCCAGAAAGTGAAAATAGAGCATCAGAAACCTGCTGGATTACTTCAGCCGCTGGATATACCTGAATGGAATGAGAGAGTATTTCAATGGATTTTGTTGTTGGATTACCGAGAACTCAAGCTGGTTATGATTCAATTTGGGTTATTGTGGACCGACTTACGAAGTCTGCACATTTTCTACCAGTACGAGTAGACTACACCACAGAGAAGTTGGCTACATTGTATGTAAAGGAGATTGTTAGACTCCATGGGATACCGATTAGCATTGTGAGTGATCGGGACCCGAAGTTTACTTCACGATTTTGGGGAGCTTTGCAGCAGGCTTTTGGCACTCAGCTTCGACTGAGCACTGCTTATCACCCGCAGACTGATGGTCAGACTGAGAGGACCATACAGACACTTGAGGATATGCTGAGAGCATGCACACTGGAACAGGGTAATGCCTGGGATAGGTACTTGCCACTGGTGGAGTTTTCTTATAATAACAGTTTTCATTCCAGTCTGGGTATGGCACCATATGAGGTTTTATATGGCAGGAGGTGTCGTACGCCCACTTGTTGGACTGAGGTAGGCGATAAAGAAAGATTTGGTCCGGATTTTGTGCAGGAAACGACAGTGCAAATTGAAATGATCAGAGAGAAATTGAAACAGGCACAGAATCGGCAGAAAAGTTATTATGACAATAAGCATAGACCGCTGGAATTTGAGGAAGGTGACCATGTATTTGTACGTTTGTCGCCGGTCACCGGTGTTGGCCGTGCGTTGGGTGTGAGGAAGCTGAGTCCACGGTTCATTGGGCCATATCAGATTATGAAAAGAGTAGGATTGGTGGCCTATCAGCTTGCCTTACCCCCGCAGTTATCTAATCTACATGATGTCTTTCATGTGTCGCAGTTGCGACGTTATGTTCCGGATGAATCACATGTGGTGATGCCGGATAATATTGAAATCAGGGAGAACTTGAAGACTCCCATTGGTCCTATTGCTGTATTGGATCGCAGTGAAAAGCGATTGAGAAGTAAAGTGATTCCCATGCTGAAGATTCAGTGGGAAGGCCGCACACCTGAGGAGGCTACTTGGGAGCGGGAGGACGAGATTCTCCGGCTGTATCCTGAGTTAGTGAGCAGGTATGATTTAATTTTGCGGACAAAATTTCAAAAAGGTGGGGTGAATATAACACCTCAAATATTTAAATGTGTATTTTAATGATATATTGAGAAATGAAAGTTGATGGATTAGTGAAAATCCAAGTATTATGGCCAAAAAGGGCAATAAGGGCAAAATTGTAATTTGCCAACCGTGTGTTAGGAGGCTTAAATACTGAGTTAGAGACTTCAAATGACAAAAGCAAGGTTGGAAATGGAATCAGGGCGAAAAATTGAATAAATAGGCAAATTTGGGAAAAATCGATGAATAGTGATTTTTAAGTGTTAAAATACTGAGTTGTGAGTGTACCGATAGGTGTGAAATTTTTATCATTATTTTGGAGAAAGAAAAATATGTATGGACTGGAAAAATATTTAGATTAAGGATTTGTGATCGGAAATTTTATCGGAGTTAAAGTTAGATCGCGTGTGGGACCCGTGTGACCGAAGTCACTTGGCCCCACCTCCTTTTTCTTTCCTTCTTTCCTTCCTTTCCCCTTCACTTCCCGTGCGCACCTTCAGAGAGAAAAGAGACCAAAACCTCCATTTTCACCATTTCTTGCCATTTCTTCGTTTCTCCACCGAATCGCTTGGTTTTGGTGTTGAAATCTATCGTAAACAACCTTCCAAAGCCATTGGTAGTACCTAGAAGCCTTGAATCCATCTCTTTGGCCACGTTTTAAGCAAAATCAGATCCGACCCATGTATGTTTTTGGAGATTTCTTGGGGTTTTGAACTTCAAATGGTTTAGTGAAGCCTTGGTGGTGATCATACTACCCATTGTAAGTATATTTGTGGTCTTTTGATAGTTGAATTCTTAGATCTATGAATATGTGTTCAAATCTTTGATTTTAGATGTGTGATGATAGAGAGCCCAAATGCAAAAATGCTATTAGATGAAAAGGCCTTAGAATCATGTTTGTAAGCTAGAAATGCTATGTTAAATTTTGGTGAAAAATCTAGGTTTTTAACTTAGAGAATTTTGAGGAATTTTGATGAAAAATGAGTTTTTGTGTAATTGGGATTTGATGATTGTTGTAGGGTGCCTCACACGGTTGGAATTGTGAAAAGTTGAATTGGAGCATACGTTTGGAACGGATTGCTAAGTGTTAAGGTAAACTCTTGGAACTTGGGTTTAATCCCTAGTGAGCTCCACCACACCTAGAGGAAGGTTGTGGTTGGATTTTGTAGTGATGACATGATGTGTTTTGTGCTTGTATGCATATTGCTTGTGTTTTGTGAAAATTGTTTGGTCACTGGCCAGTTGACGTGTGTTGGGTTTGGACATCCGCTGGAACATTTCGATGGCGAAATACCAGTTGGAATGCCATGGGGTCGACTCATGGGAGCGACACCAGGATGAGCCAAACGTGGGACATCCGCCGGATAGGTCTCTGAGGAGTTCCGGTTGGGTTGGCCATGGAGTTTTCAACCATGGGAGAAGCTCTAGGATTGTCTCGGGAGTTATATGATGGAGTCCTTGAACACGAATCCATGAATGGATGTTCTTGGGTGTCTCCAGGTGGATGGTGATATTGTTTTACTTGCATGCCATGTTATGTCATTTTGATACATTTTAGTGAGCCATGGAGTGGAGAGAGCCTCTAGCTCCATTGGTTTACTGAGATATATCCGTATATCTCACCCCGTGTTTGGGGGACCACATTTCAGGTCACTATGAGCCGGGAGGAGCTTCGGGCAAGAAGCCCGTATAGTGGACGATGGATTGGCATGCGGTGCATTGGATTGCATGGCTTTTTGGAGGAGTTTATGGAGTGCACATAGCATACCATTAGTATTTTGAGACTTAGGTCATGAACATATTGCATGATGTCATTTTCCATGCTTTTGTTAGTGTTCATGGTCATATGCTAAGTCTTGTTATGTTTTATTATTCATGGCTGGATAACTGTATATTTTGAGTGAGCATGGGACTTGTCCATTGCCACATTTATAGCCTTGAAGTCTTGATGTGTAATGTTGTAAAAATGGTCCATATATGCATGTAAATGGCCATTATTTTGAGGATGATGTAAATGAGGTTTAATCCAAGGTAAATGCATGATGGAAGGGCCTAGAGCCAACATTAGGACATGATTATGTGTTATGTGGAGTACCAAGGGGTTAGGGATGGATTACACAACCTTTCTTGGGCTCAAAACTGCTGTAATCTGTCATTTTGCTGCATAGTAATCGATTACCCAAGCATGGTAATCGATTACCATGCAACAGGGGACGAAAAATTAGCTACTGTCTGCACTGGTAATCGATTACTGGCCTTTGGTAATCGATTACCATGTGTGGTAATCGATTACCCAGAGTTGGTAATCGATTACCAGAACAGAGGATTCAGAAAATTGGCTACTGCCTCATTTTTGACAGGTGGTAATCGATTACCACCCACTGGTAATCGATTACCACAGTGTAATTTTTGAAAATTCAGGTTTTTCTAGACTAAAAGAAAGGGGTATAACTTGATGGGTAGAACTCCAAATGATACGTGGTTTGAAACCACGCGTAGACAACGTAAAGGACTACAACTTGGTAAAAGATGAGAGTAAGGTGGTGAGTTTAAATGAAATGAATAAAAAGAATGATCTATGATGTTAGAAAGTGTATGATTCCGCAAATGGCATTTACAATTATAGTATGGTTTTAATTGATTACGGAAAATGTATTTATGAAAAAGAAAAGGAATATGTTAAAAGAAAAATTTGCCCGTAATTTAATTAACCTAATCACTGTGATTGTAACTGCGCTTAATATCATAATCAATGTTAACAATACCGGTGTACAACGGGCTGTTACACACAAGGACGAACCCAGCGGATGTCCAAACTCCAACACACGTCAACTGGCCAGTGACCAAACAATTTTCACAAAAATCAAGCAATATGCATACAAGCACACAATCACACAATGTCATAACCACATAATCCAACCACAACCATCCACTAGGTGTGGTGGAGCACACAAGGGCTAAACCCCAGTTCCAATGGTTACCTCAACATCGAGCCCATGCTCCAAACGTAAGCTCCAAGCTTACCCGCTTCCAAAGCGTCCAAAAGAGGCAACCTAGATAATCCACAACATGATTATCAATACAATTCCATTGTCAACCATTCATTTACACAATTAATCATCATTTAAATCACCTAGGCCAAAGGCTATTTTCCATACAATTTTACTTCAATCTCTTTTATAGGTTAATTTACCAATTACACCATGAATCACACATTCTTTCCTCTCATTCCACTTTACCACACTATACTATCATCCACTTAAACATCATTTTCAATCATTCAACTTCCACTACATCATTTTTACATCATTTTTCCTCCAAACCCCTCTATGGTTCGAATTCCTCAAAGGTTCATTCTACAAGGTTTTCAATTCCATTTTAACACACACACTAATCATATAATCATATTATCACTCTATTCCCATGGTCCATCATTCAATTATCCAATTACACCACATACTAATTTTCATGAAATCTTCACAAATTTTCCTAAGTTAAAATTCCAACTTTTTCACCAAAATTTATCATAGCATTTCTAGCTTTCATGCATCATTCTAAGGCCTTTTCATCTAATAGCATTTTTCCATTTGGGCTCTCTATCATCACATATCTAAAATCAAAGGTTTGAACACAAATTTCTAGATCTATGAAATCAACCATCAAAAGACCACAAATATACTTACAATGTGTTGTATGATCACCACCAAGGCTTCACTAAACCATTTGAAGATCAAAACTCCAAGAAATCTCCAAGAACTCAAGTGGGTCGGATCTGACTTTGCTCAAACGCGGCCAAGGAGATGGATTCAAGGCTTCTAAGTGTTACCAATGGCTTTGGAAGGTTGTTTACGATAGATTTCAACACCAAAATCAAGTGATTCGGTGAAGAAACAAAGAAATGGCAAGAATGGAGGAGAATGGCTCTTGGTTCCTTTTTCTCACAGGGGGGGCGCACGGGGAATGGAGGGAAGAAGGAAAGAAAAGAAGAAGAAAAAGGGGTGGGGCCAAGTGACCTCGGTCACACGGGTCCCACACGCGATCTAACTTTAACTCCGATAAAAATTATGATCATATATTCTAAATCTACATATTTTTCCAGTCCATGTCATATTTTTCTTTCCTCAAAATTCTCATAAAAATTTCACACTTATCGGTACACTCGTACCGCAGTATTTTAACACTTAAAATCACTATTCATCACTTTTTCCCAAATTTGCCTATTCACTCGATTTTTCGCCCTGATTCCATTTCCAGCATTACTTTTGTCATATTAAATCTCTAACTCCATTTTTCATGCCTCGGTTTACGTTCTTGGCAAATTACCATTTTGCCCTTTTTGCCCATTTTGGCCCTAAATTACGGATTTTCACTAATCCTTCCCTTTTAAACCCATATTTTATCACATAAATTCACATTTAATTTTCCGAGGTGTTATAATGGACACATTTACATTTGAAGGGATGAATTTTAAGGGCTTGGATAACAACATTCCCAAAAACAGTTTTCTTTATTTATTTTTTTTCCATTATGTTTAGTCTTTTGGTCTTGAGAATAGAAATAATTAGAAATAACATGTGATAAAATCGATTTATTTGTTCTCCTGTAATACAAAGTGTTAGAAATAAGAGTTTTTTTTATTCTCCGACCCATTATTTATTAAATGCATATATAGTATACGGGTTATTTCACCCTTTTACCCTTCATTAATTAAGTAATAACCATTTTGTCCCTTATTCAAAATTATCTACCAATCTGTGCTCTTTAATCGATTAACTTGAAGATTTAATCAATTAAATGGTCAAAACTAGCAAAAATGGTTGACTTGAAGATTTAATCGATTAAATCTTCAAGTTAATCGATTAAATCTCCCAACAGGCAACCAAGGTCAACGAACCCTTCCCCTCTTGCATATTCATCATAAAAATACTTAGTTAAATATTCAATCAGTTTTCCATGTATCAGAGGTGATTTGAATTTTGAATTTAATGTAATAGGAGTTGATTGCGATTTGTATTTAATAGGAGCTGATTGTGTTTTGTATTTAATGAGAGGTGATTGTGTTTTGTATTTAATAGAACGCAATCAGCGCCTATTAAATAAAATTGCAATCAACTGCTATTAAATTCAAAATTTAAAATTCAAAATTTAAATATCTTCCAATATTGTGTTTGTCTCATTTAATCAATGTTTTCACGCTAATTTAGGATATTTAATCGATTAAATATATGTTTTATTTTTTCCAAAAAAACAAAAAAACAAAATCTTTATCATTATCATGCACACCCTAAACTATTTTAATATAAAGTGATAGTTTGACTCATCAAATTTACTGCATTGTAATTAGGGGTTTCATCACTAATGGGCCGGGCTGTAGGCCCCTGTGGGTTGGCCCGGCCCAGTTTCGCCCCTATTGGTGGCTATTTAAAGGGGTCCTCTTCACACATTTCAAGAAACTCGTATTTCATTCTTCATCCGTCACACTTCAGAAAAGAGAGAGATCTGAGTTCATGTATTCTTCGTGTTCTTGAGTTCTTCGAAGTTCTTTTCTAGTTTTTCTTTTAGTTTTATGTTTTATTTTTTCGAGATCAGTCATGACTATGGTTGACTAGATCTCTTTTTATTGTGGTAAGG
>JAVKPL010002536.1:0-18622 GCA_032173675.1 Gastrolobium villosum
GTGTGGTTTTGTAGTATTTACTTGGTTAGAGATTACGTATTGTTCACAAGATGCAGATGCAAGCACCACAAATAAAAGGCAGAAAAAATCAAAAGTGTGTGGGATGATTTTTCATGAAGTGGACATCCCCAATGTTGGGCATAAGGCCGTAAGCACCCATTGTAAAGCCAAATTTGCACGTGGTGGACCAGGAGCCATCACAAGCCATCTAAAGAGGCATTTAACAAGTTGCTTGAAAAAAAATTGGCCCAATCCGGAAAGAAGGAAATCACTCAAACTACTCTTTCGTTTCAGCCTTCAGGTTGTGGAGTGAACCCTTTCCTTTCACCTACAGGAAAGTGTTCCAATGAAAAAATGAGAGAAGCTATTGCTACTGCTACTATGGTTCATGAGAATCCTTTTAGCTTTGTCGGGGTCACTGCCTGGAGGTGGGTGTTTCAGATATCAAATAGCACTTTGAGAAAGTGTCACGTCATACAATAAAAAATGACTGCATTGGATTATAGAGGCTGAGAAAAAATCGCTAAAGGCACAATTGATGAGGGTGAACAAGATTAGCATCACCACTGATATGTGGAAGTCTAACCACCAAATACCTGAATATATAGTGATTACAGGTCATTTCATTGATTCAGAATGGAAATTACAAAAAAAAGTTTTGAGTTTTGTGAAAGTGCCACCTCCAAGGCGTGGAGTCGATGTTGCAGATGCAATTATTAAATGTCTACAATTATGGAAAATGAAGATAAGGTATTTTCTGTGTCTGTGGACAATGTGTGCCATAATGACGTATGCATAAGACTATGAAAAACACTTTATCGAGAAATACTAAATTAGTTCTTAGTGGGGAATTATTTCATGTCCGTTGTTGTGCACATATATTGAATTTGTTAGTGCAACATTGTCTTACTCAGATTAAAGACATCATTGAGAATGTTAGAGAAAGTGTCAAATATGTTAATCATTCTGACTCAAGATTAAAGACTTTCTCTGACATTGTTAAGCAAATGGGTATAAAAGAAAGAAAAGCTAGTGATTGATTGTCCCGCTAGATGGAATTCTACCTATGAAATGTTGAATATTGCTTCAAGATTTAAAGATGTTTTTCCAGAATACAAGGAAAAAGACCCACACTACAATTGTTTGCCGTCTATTGAAGAGTGGGAAAAGGTTGATAAGGTATGTCATTTATTAAAAGTTTTCTCTCATGCTACTAATATCATATCAGGTAGTGATTATCCTACAGGAAACTTATATCTTCCGGAAGTTTATATGGTCAAAATAGTGATTGATAAAGCAGCTGAAGATAGTTCTGATTTTATGAGAGGAATGTCAAGGTTTATGAAAGAGAAATTTGATAAATATTGGGGGGAATGCAATTTGTTGATGGCCATTGCTAGTATTTTGGACCCAAGGTGTAAATTAGAAATGGTAAGCCTTTGTTTCCCACTTATTTACAAATCAGATTTTGATGCCAAAGTAAACATAGAAAAGGTGCGTCAAGCTTTAGAAGACATTTACAATGATTATTTGCAAGAATCTTCCTCTAATATAGATGTCAGAACTAGGGTGGAAGGATCTTCCTCTTCTACTCCCTCAAAAGATTCTGAATCTGGGTTTGCTCAACTCATGAGTATGATACGTGCAAGGGAATCTACTCATTCAGTTAAGTCAGAGCTGAAGTGTTATCTTGAAGAGGATGCTTATATAAGTGAGGATAGTTCTCATCTTTCATTTGATGCCTTGGAATGGTGGAAGAACAATAGCATGAAGTATAAGACTTTATCAAATGTGGCAAAAGATATATTAGCAATACCAGTCTCTACAGTCGCATCTGAATCAACATTTAGTGCTGGAGGAAGAGTCATTGATGATTATCGGGCAAGTTTGACAGAAAATACAGTTGAAGCATTAATTTGCGGTGCAGATTGGTTACGTAATAAGTATGACATAAAGAAAAAGCAGAAGGTATTAATTTTCTTAATTTAGATTGTTTTATATCTTATGATATTATAATTGAATATCGAAAACAATCTGACTTGTTTTTTATTTTTTATGTAGGAGGAGGCAACATCGCAATATATTAAATTGTTGATATGAGTATATTAAATTGTTTAAGCAGAATTTGTAGTTTTTTTGTTCTTTTGGATTTGTAGAATTTGGTACTACTTTAGTTTATTGATTAAGTAGATTTTTTGAATAATTTTGTTCTATATTATGTTTTTTGGGTATACATTGAATTTATGAATCTTTGTGGAATTATTAGTGCTGTAATGCTGTTGATTGTATATTCTATTTGGATATACATTGAATTTTTGTGGAATTATGGTGTTTTTTTTAAAAGGCTAACAGGCTTCATACAGGCTTTTATTTTTTGTAAATAAACCAGGCCACAGGGCAATATTATATTCGTGACAGGTAACAGGCTAAGGCCAGTCAGACACGTTTAAATACAGGCTTGGCCCGTTAAGATCAAAGCTCGGCTCGGCTCGGCCCGTTAACACCCCTAACGGCAGGAGATGTGATATTTCCTATCACAGGAGAACTATAATACCCTAAATTAAAAAATAGAAACACTAAAATTATTTTATTACAATTAAAAAGGTGTGATTGAACTATGATCGTTTGTTACACCGGTGCTTTTTTTTATCATGGATTCATGATAAGTTAATCATGACAGCTTCATGATTCCAACTAATTTAAATTTTGTATTGATTAAATAATAATAAAAATAAAATTATTAAAATTAATTTATTTTAATTATAAAATGATGATTGAGTCGTGACACCTTATTAACCCAATCATTTAGTTTAGGGTCACTTTTTTTTTTGGTAATCAGTTTAGGGTCACTTTAGTTCTGGTAACTTGAAAGTCCAAGCTTGAATTTATCATAAACTTCGTACAAATTTTAAAATTAAAAAATAGTTGAATGTTTCTTATGTTGTAGAAAATAAATTCATCTCCTACACACACATAAAAGTGTATGAGACCCTTTTTTTTCTTTCTTCTCTTCACATGAATCTACATGGGCAGCACACACTTTTATATGTATATAGGAGATAAATTTATATCTTACAAGACAAGAAATATTGAATCAAATAAAAAAATTAAAATTAATTTATTTTAATTTGAAAGTGATGACTGATGACATAGCCGTAATGACTTTCACTTAGAGTTAGTTTAGCTGGGTAGCTTGATGAGAAACAATAAGCTTTTGTAGAGAACACTGTACTTTTGAGTTTCGTATTATAGGAAAAAAAAAAATTAATTTATTATTTTTTTAATAAAAAATTATGAATAAATAATCATTTTGGAAAAAATTACAAAATTATAGCACTCAAACACGTCCATATGGGGCGTGTTCTCCCGGAGAGAGACACGCCCAGCTTGGGCGTGACCTGCAGGAGAGAGACACTCCCATTGAGAGCGTGATCTATAGGGAAGACACGCCCAACTTAGGCGTGTTCCAAAGGAAGGTCATGCCAAATATGGGCGTGAGTGACTAAACTGCAGTCTATTTAAACACCTACCCCTCTACACACTCTTCACAACTCTTCTCCCTCATTACTATTCTTAAACTCTCACATTCTTTCGCACTTATTTATTGTTACTTTGCACTTGTTTACTCATATTTCATTTTATCTTATTAATTTTTGATTTTAAATATAAGTGCGAATTCTGATACTACTCGTGTTGTTCTATATTTTAACGGTAGGAAAGAGGAAGGTCGTCGTGGTGTTGTTTTTGCAGGGGAGAAAAGGCCATCACGTATTAAACGGAACTCAACGGTTGCAGAGCTGCATCAGAAAATACGTCAAAAATTATGTCTTCAAGACAACCAATCGATCACTCTAGTCACGGCAAGATTATGGCAATGTGAACAATACATTAGCTTGCAAGTGGTCGATGACGAAGACATCGATATGGTAATAGAAGAGTTCTTGAACCAGTCCAGAAAGGATTTCTTAGAGTTGTATGTGGATACTACCATCGCGGAGGAAGTTGTTATACCAATGAGGTCAGTTAGGTCTACTTCTCCTGTTAATGCATCCTCATCTGCTGCTCCTGCTGTTAACATGTCTGAGGAAGAGGAACATGACCCTACTTGGGTTATGGATGAGGAGTATGAGGAAGATGATGAGGGAAATATTGCAATGGAGGATCGTCTTATTGCAGAGGATGCGAGTGCATCGGACAATGACAAAGAATGTGGCAGGTCTGGTACTGAACTTTAACCATGGCATGATTTGGGGGAGTCTCGTATCGTGTTACATCATGACACAACGTCGAGTCAAGTACCAGAACATCCTGAAGGTATACTATCAATTAATATACTGAAAGTTTGGTTTTTGCGATTTTTGATTAAGAAAATAATTCAATTGTATTATTATTATTACATAGTACATGCACGCGATGCACCTGTTGATCCTTTTTGGTGTGAAATTCCACATTACACATATATTGATTGGGATCATCCTAGTGAGGCACAATCATGGACGCAGAGTTCGAGTTCAATCCAATGTCCATGGCAATTGGGGGAAAAGTTGTTTGTTAACCAACACTTTACATCCAAAAAGGAGGCTCAGATGGCAATCAAGCGCAACCTTATAAAGGAGCATCAAGAAGCAATTGTGGTTGAGAGCACTCCTACAAAATTAAGCATGAAATGTTGTGCGCATGTCCAAGGTTGCCCGTGGAGGATCAGGGTAATTAAACCAACGTATGGTGAAAATTGGAAGGTAACAAAATGGGGTGGGGACCACAATTGCTTGAATGACCATATTTCTCAAGATCATCGACAACTTGATTCTGACTTTATTTCAGCACTTGTAGTAGGTACGTAATTTCAAATTAAAAGGCTCCTCAAAATTAAGTTGATATACCTGTTGTTCTGTTAATGTTTATATCCAGCTTTTGTAATTCAGAGATGATAAAAAAGGAACCTTCAGTGTCCATTGCGCTCGTCCAGGAGAGGATAACTTTCTTATGGTTTCAAAGTTTCATATAGAAAGGCATGGTATGCGAAGCAAAAAGCCATGGAAATGTTATATGGTGATTGGGAGGAATCATATGCATATTTACCCAGGTGGTCTGAATATATGCGTCATTTTTCACCAGGTTCCTTTTATAATATTCAAACAAAGGATTGTTTTGTTGCGGGGTAGTTGGTTCCCGGAAATCGTGTATTTGTACGTTGTTTCTGGACTTTCAAACAATATTGTGAGGCATTTAAATTTTGCAAACCAATGATTCAAATTGATGGGACTCATCTATATGGAAAATATAAGGGAAAGTTGTTGATTTCCATAACTAAAGATGGTAATAATGAATGTCTTCCACTTGCATTTGCCGTTGTTGAGGGCTATGAAACACCGACACTTCAAAAACCCTGACGTGTCGTGTCCGACACTTCCCGACACTCTCGGACACTCCGACACTCCCCGACACTCCAACACGCATTATAGGAATTCAAAAAAAGTTTAAAGGTTGTATTGCGTTGATATTTTAGTTCCAACTATTAAATTCATTGGATTATGATTACTATTTTATTAAGTTTAATATAAATATTTGGAATATCTTACGTTTCTTTGCAAAATTGATGAATATTATAAATTTAATTTTATTTCTTTGTTAAATTATTGAATATTAAACATAATATACACTACATAAATTAAAAATATTGTTTAATATATGTCTAACGTGTCGAAATCTAACATTTTTTAGAATTAACGTGTCGGAGTGTCGTGTCGTATCGTGTCACGTGTCCCGTGTCGGTATCGGTGCTACATAGATTGAGGGTGAGACATTGGAGGCTTGGTCATACTTCTTTGCCAATCTTCGTCTGCACGTTACACAAGCTCAGAATATATGTCTAATTTCAGATCGACATGCTAGCATATTATCGGCTGTAGAAAATAATCCTGCTTGGCAGCCACCCCATGCGTTTCATGTGTTTTTCCTTCGACATGTTGCAAGAAATTTTAATCAACGATTTAGAAATGACAAATTGAAGACTAGCCTGATGAATATAGGCATGTTGCACACTCTGATTGGTGAATTTTGAGATGTAGTTTTTCGTTAAACGTAAAATTGTGTTTTTTTTTGAATGTTGGCAGCATGTACTCCTTGCATGGTGGATTTTGAGAGAGCGCTTGCACGATTTCGTGACATAAGCAGGCAGGTAGCGGATTGGATTGATGCCATCCCTAAGGATAAGTGGTCGCGTGCACATGAGCTTGATGGACGAAGATTTCGGCATATGACAACAAACTTGTCAGAATCCATAAACAGGGTTTTAAAGGGCGCAAGAAACATGCCCATTACTGGTCTGGTAAAATTTACATATAGTAGATTGGTCCAATATTGCGTGGAAAAAGGTCAATCAGCTTCTAGACAAATTTTATCCGGTAACTCTTATTGCAAAAATGTGATTGAATCATTGACACATAATGAATCTGTGGCAACAATGTATACTTTGCGTACATATAATGTTGATGAAACTATTTTTGAGGTTGATGTAGGGTTTAAAAGGACGTATGTTGTCAACCTTATTGCTCGCACATGCCAATGTGGACAATTTAAAGCATTTAAATATCCTTGTAGTCACGCTGTTGCTCCAGCGTTATCCATTCGTCGGAATTATCGGCAATACATAGATGATGTATTCAAGACTTCAAACTTGGTCAGCGCGTACTCATTTCCATGGGAGCCAATCGGCAATGAGCAAGCAATTCAACCTAATGCAGGTCTTGTGGTAATACCGATAAAAATATGTTGCGGGCAAAAGGTCGTCCAAATCTACAAGAATACGGAACGAGATGGATGAGGTTGAAACTATTCCATCACTCAGGTCATGTGGTCTATGTAAGCAACGCGGGCACAATCGTAGGTCGTGTCCTAACCATGGAAATAATGCATGATTTTACTTGTACGTGTTTGTCACTTATGATGAATTATTTTGAACATAACAATTTTTACCGCCCTTTTTTTAACATTAGCGTGTATGGTGACTGTGTGCATATAACATAAAACATCGCATTTTTTAAAATTAGAGTAAATGCAACATGATAATAGAAATATTCATAAAATAGTCCATAATAGTCAGCGATACCACAATACCTAATAGAAATGTCCAAAAGTCAGTCCACAATACAGCAGTCCCAAAAAATAGTCAATACAACAGTCCATCTAACAAAATGAAAACATGAAATAAAACTACGACCAACGAGGCCATGGCCTATCACATGCCTGACGTGGGGGTAATCGACGCCTACGTGCCTCTACAACCTGTGCAAATCTGTCAGGAGCGGGCTCCTGGTTGTCAACCGCCTCTGGAACATGAGCTGGTGGAGTAGTGAAAGACATGACAGGGCCTGACGCTGTAGGTCCACTGCTCGGGTAGTCCATAAAATCATGTTGTACAGTAACTGGCTGCATCTGAAACGAAGTCGAGGAAACAGGGGCATCGGGCACATGGTATGACGGTGGAGGAGCATCGGATACATGTGTAGGCCAATCGCCTGAACCTTCTTATGTCAAATCAAAGCGCTGGCACCACTCCGATACGTCTTCGGTCGCCCACTCCTGGTACTCTGTACTACTGGTTGGATCCTGAGAGACTGGGACCGCACCAGATGCGCATGCCATGGGGCTAGCCTGATAAACCTGCTCACTCTGTGTATAACCCTGGGCATACGATGTACCTGCCTAGCTGTCATAATACTGTGGCGAAGGAGGAGCATGGTACATCGGCTGGGGCCCGCCTGCTTGGCTCAGCACTGGCGGTCTAAACCAACCCTGCATATCACTGCGCGGTCTAGGAGCAATAATAGGCTCCGGTATAGCTCGCATCGGCTCCCGCTATCGCCTTAGTCCGCGTCCCTCCTGCCTACCACTAGGGACCTTAACGGTCAACATCAACTCCTCAACGGTCTGCGTAGGTGGGGCCTCTAGTCCAGGCTCCTCCACTCGTGTCGACTCTCTAAATATGGAAATAATGCAGCCAATCTCGTCATGTACCCACTCGAAGCCAAAGCTGGGGAACTGATCCTAAGTAGTAGCAAAATATAGCATCTCCAACCAGTCGATCTATAAAGAAATGAAACAACATGTGTTGGCAGCTCTCCTGGCGACAAATTGTTTCCCTCGCTGTGTGTACCAGTGGAGGTACTCATGGTTCGAGGACATCAACCCGACCAGTACAGGGGGAACACGTATGGACGTATCCCTGATCTTCCATCGATGCATGAAGGGCCTCAACTTACCCTCCCAATTGTCGTCTTTCTTCCCTCGCATAGTTAAATCATGAAGACCCTTAAGCTTTCTCGATCTCCGCGGTATGGGCCGATTGAAACCAAATTGTCGCATACATATGTCCGGTTGCGCGTACTCAACTATGTGGAAGCAAATGATAGGAGTAATGGCCAACCATAAGTACCGCTCATGATCAGATACTAACAATGCTGTATGGTATTCTCCGTATGGCTGCCACACAACCTACATACAAAAAATAGTAACAAGTACACAATTAATACAAACTATAAGATGTAAAGAAAATTAATAACAATTATTAAATAGATAAGAAACCTCGTCTCTATAAAGCGTGTCAAGGTTTGCCCGATACCAAGACTGCTCATGTGGCTTAAAGGGAGCTAGAGAATTAAACATATAACGAAAAGTGTAACAAGTTTCGTTACTCATACGGCAAAAGAACATGTAATGAATTAGACAATCACAAATAATATATACCTGTGACCGAAATGCCACTCCGAGTGGGTAGGCTGCGGAAGAGGTGGAGCAATGGGGGTGAATCTAATCCAAGCCCATATCTGGAGCAATACGTGGCAACCACCCATATTAATAGTCCACGGGTTTGTTGACACACATAAATGTCCTTAAAGTCCCCTCCTAGCAATGGAACGTAACGATACGCAATTTTGCTGCCACCCGATCTGTCACACAGTAGCCAAAAGCCTAATAGCGGCAAAATGTGTGCCCGGGTGTAATACCTCACCTCATCAGGATTGTGTGCTATTGGAAACCAATCGGGGTATATTCTATCTAAGTACGAAATACATAGAATGCCTCCGTGAATGTCTGTTCCCGCAACAGGGGCAGTCCCAAAAGTCTGCTGACAGATGGCGACCCAATCCAACGTTGTAGCTCCGGTAACTGCCTGGCCGTCAGTAGGCAAGCCAAGTATACCAGCCACGTCCTGCAATGTAACGGTCATCTTTCCATGCGTCATGTGAAACGTATGTGTTTCCGGTCTCCACCGCTCAACCAAAGCATTGATCAAGGCGGTATCGATCTGAAGGAAAAACAACAATTATAGAAAGTCCACCTATGATAATTTCATTAAGTAATTTAAAAATTACATACCTGAATATGACTCATGCGTGCCACGTGTATGAACCCAGCTTGTGTCAAATAGTCAGCGACAACGTCTGGTATATCATCATGACAGGGTCCTTGCTTGGTCGAACCGCGAGCTGCTCGGGAATAATTTATATTGTAGGAGCAAGAGCACAGAGTAACAATCAAAATTGCCAACAGGAGCAATTTACTCTGACTAAGAGCAACCCTCTTCGACTATACGCAAGCGTATGTGTCAAGCAATATAGGGTGTTATAGTCCCAGATTTATAGTCCTCAGGGAGCAATTGTGAAGTAAGAAACGTTCAAGGAAACTTAATTTGTAAAATAAAGAAAAGTAACTATTCTCGACCAAGCTTCACAAAGAGCAATCTCTAGTCAGCTAGTTAAACAATGTTAACCATTCTGAACCTAGATGAGAGCGGTGATAACTTAGTATGATCATCGAATATGAAGGTATCAATTTGAAGTAGTTCAAAAGTAATCAGGGAGATGAGAGTAAAATCAATAGTGTAAACACAAGTAAAATATTGTGGAAAGAGTTGCAACAAGAGTTTGATGTGGGGTTGATTTTTAAGAGAGTTAAGTAGGTGTTCATGGGCTCCATATTTTCATCCCTTTGGTTAACCCTGCTTGGTAGCATATTTTATAAGTGGAATCTGCTCCTTCCTTTACTTTTCCTTAGGGTAAGAAGAGAGCAAGGCCTTACTCCCACCTTACTCCAGAGGTCTTAGAGTTACACACAAGGAAACCATGCTGCCTTCTCAAAAGAGCATGGATTCACATGGCAGTGCTCTTCATTCCGGGTGTTTCTCCCTCCTTTCTTTAGGCTAAACTACCCCAAGATCTTGAGACTACTCCACATGCCCCTGTCAGTGTTTCATCGACCGAGTGGTCCCGGGATGAGGTTGTAGCCCAAGGGGTTTCACAGAATCAATATATTAATCCAAATAGCAACTCAGATTTCATTTATAAAATATGTGTTCCTTACAAAGTTATCCTAAGAAAAAAAAGATTACTTCTATGGAACCCTTACCTACTTAAGGAAAGTTAGCTCCTAGTGAGAATTTTTCTAAAGAGAAACAAAAGGAATAATAAAACTATCCTAGAATGGGGGGAATTTTTTGTTGTTCTCCTTTGCTGTGTTCCTTTTATAGAGCCCTTCATTAAATCCTCACTGTTCCTTTCATCAAGGGCTGTGCTTTCTTCAAATCCTCTCCAATAGCAGCTTTGCTCCTTGCCAGCGCAGCACTTGATGGAAGTGGTCCCCCTTGCTTTTGGTTTCTTTTTGTGCGCAAAAATTCTGGAATCAGGGAGACATGCCCATTATTTCTGCTGTAGCTGATGTGGCGGCTCCTGATTGCTTCCTTTTCCTGCTTTTGTACTGTAGCAGGGAGACACCTCCACCTTCTCTGCTGATGCTGACGTGGAGGCTCCTGATTGCTTCCTTTATCTACTTTCTATACTGTAGCAGGCTTTATGCTCCCTTCTGCGCAACATTCCTCTCTCTTTCCTAAGTGTGCAGCTCCTTCTGTTGGGTCTTAGGTTTCCTGATCAAAACAAATTAACCCAATAATCATATGTGAAAAAGATAATGTTAATTTTCTCCAAGCCTACTCTAATTCCCGTTTCAAGTATTTCTCTGGTCTGCTTTTTAAAACAATTGCTCCTCATGGAAGATGGAGGTCAGAAAGAGTGATTTGCAATCAAAGCATGGGTTTTATGGAACAATATATACCAAATGGACCTCAACTTTTGAGGACCATCAACACCCCAAAACTAAACATTACTCGTCCCCAGTAATCCCTTACTACTTTCACTCTTCTTGTGCTAGGTTAATGCTCCTTGCGATTTATCGATGGAGAGTTAAACAGAACTTCTTCCATTGCTTCATTGGAGCATCCATCTGACTTGTGAGGTTCACCAGCTCCAGTGTGTGAGTGTGTGACCTCTTTCACTCTTTAGTCAGTTTTCTCATTGTGTTACCTTAGGAATATACTTTTAACTTCTTCTCTTGCTTCTTGGCTCCCTCTTCATTTCTTTCTTCTTAGGTCTTTTGACTGGAAGTCAACTACCCTTGTCTTTGCATAGGGCTGACCTTCAACAGTGTGTTCTTTGAGCGGCTCTTGCTCCTAACTTTGATGACTAGGGCCCTTTGCGCACAATTCTTGGAGCAGAGGAGCTGACCTAATTTATTTATTTATTTTATTTTTTAACCAAAGAGGAGCAGCTCGAAGTTCCTTCCTTCAGCAACTTCATGAGTTCACTGACTATTACAGCGTCCGATTCTTGTGTAGTGTTTTTGAGCTTGGTGTTGCTCCAAATCAGATTGATGCTCTATGTTGCTTTGTCTGAAACTGTAAACTCTTCACAACATCTCAAGGATCGAAAATCTGGACAAAAGAATTATTGGGTGGATCAGGACACTCAGGACGATAAATTAACAAGAACTAAAAGCAAGAATTTTTTTTTTAAGAAAAACAAGTAAATCAAGGCGGCGAATCCCTGGTACACCACAAAGGTTTTTTTTTTTCTAGGAGCAAGTCAGACACATTCCACTCCAAATATTCAGGAATTCGTTCCAAGAAGATTTAATCAAGTAAAAAGAGTAGAGAACGAATAAACCTGGGGTCACCGTAGTGACCCTTATTGCTCCTCGGTTTCTTGGTTTGCTCCACTGTAGGGAGCAGTCATCACTGCTTCTGGCAGGAAGATGTTTGGAAATGGTGGATATGTAGTTTGCCCCTTGAACTTTTCTCCCCAGTTACTGGCAAAGACTCGGTCACGAGCTCTGTAGTACAATCTGAGTTGAATATCTTCTTCTCTGTTCTTCATCAACTCATCCCTTAGGAGCCTAATCTCTTCTTTCCAGTCATTCATGTCCTCTTCATGGGCCTGTTCTTTTTCTTCCACCTTTTTCTTCAGTGATTCCACTGCCTCCACCAGGTCCCTCACCTTATTTTGTAAGTTTGAAGATCCTTCCCCTTCCTCGATCTTCTTTTTCTGAGGCTGAGGTTCAACATTTTTTAGCTGGTATAGTTTTTTTTGCAGGGCTATCTTTTCTTTTTCGATGAGCAGGGTGGCTTCTTTAAAAGCTTGTAGCTCCTTTCCGACTGTATCCTCTAAGGCTTGCACCTGGATATCCAGAAGATCTGCGTCGAGCCCAAACAGAGTGTGACAAGTCGTTGACGTGGATCGGCAAGTGTACCGAATCGCGCAAGTAATAAGTAGTAAGTCAGGTCGAATCCACAGAGAGTGTATCTAAATCAATTAAACTATTCCTTTGAAGATTAAATAATCTAAGAGAATTTTGACACGAATGTAAGGATTGTGTAGAAATTTGATTTGTAAAATAAAACGTATTTTTGTTCTTTTTGAATATTTGAAATCCAACAAAATGAAAGTTTAGAAATTTATGAGAAAGCGCTGCAGTTAGAGAACACTTACCGATGATCCCCACCTTTTACTCTGGATTAAGTTTAAATATCAAAATATATATCGCAAAATTTAGATAATTATCAGATAAAAATATCAGTAGTTAATTCTCAATCCCTTGAAGAATTAACCCTTTAACCCCATATAAAACCCTAATTCCTTGAGGTGCCCTATATGAGATCAAGCATAAAGATTGATAATTAAGACATCTACAATATGAATCATGTCTATCCCTAGATCATGTTCATACCGTCGTTCTATCCCCTTTCTGGATTAACCACCGCAGATTCCTCTTGTTGGCCCTAATCCTCAGATTTACTATCAATTACTAGATTGATCAGATCTAATAATAACAATAACAATACGATCAGAATAGAACGAAATTCAAAGGATATATATATAAATATAAACTCAATCCATTGTATCAGGGGTTCACAAGGGTTCGTGACCCTAACCATAACAAAGGGGTTCTAGCCAACCATTATCATGGCTAAAAATCCAATATTCAATAAAAACATCAAAATATAAGAACTACAGAAAGGTAGAAGAAGAAGATGTTTTCTCTCCAAATCTCCAGAGCCTTCCTCCTCAGAATGGCCTAATATTTGTTCAGAATGACCAATTGTGTCCTCATTAGGGTTGTCTTTTGCCCTTTTATACTCCTCAAAATTCTTCTTTCCTCGCAACTGACAGCTGTCCATTTCAATCCTCCGCTTGGAGCGCAGGATCCACGCTCCAAGCGTAGAAACACTGTCTAATTTTCCTTGTCTACGCTTCAAGCGTAGGGTTCTACGCTTGAAGCGTAGACCCACTGCCTTGGGTCTCTTTCTACGCTCCAAGCGTTGAATTGAACGCTCCAAGCGTGGAGATACTGTCTGATTCCTTGGTGCTCCTTTATTTGACCTTTTTCTCCTATAAACATAAAGAATTTGAGTGAGAGAGTGTTTGACAAGTTTTATTCAACAATTTCACCATATATACACCTTTATACACAATTTTAGATCTGATTCAATACTTTTTGATCTATAAAAGTATATATGCTGGGAGCATATCAAACAATTCCCAGATTTAGACATTGTTGTCCCCAGCAATAAACTGATTCAGACTTAGAAAAGTTTACAGCAGTATTTCAGCACAATATCATCCAAACAATCGAAGAAATTACTATGTCATGCCTGACTGAATTACTGCAAGAACTTTCAATACTGCCTTTATTCTCTAAAAAAAATCTGAATCTAGTCTGAATATCCCTCACCAAGACAAAATATATCACTCCCACTCAGGTGTTTTTAGGGTATCAGATGTACACAACCATCACAGCCGTAACACTGCCATAGGCTTGATCATATTCTCAAGATCCTTAAAAATGAAGGATTCAAACGCATGCATTAACTGATCAAAAGGACTTTTCAATGGTTTTAATTTGGCCTGGCTAAAGGTAGGAATTTATATGGAAAGTGACTTTAAATAACTATGAGATTGAAAAACTGAAGATAACATAATTTACACAATTTCAACTCATAAGTTTTGCTCCACTAACTTGCCCACAGAATTTCGGGAAGTCAATTCCTATATTGACCACTTTTATTCATAATGCTTCACACACATTTTTCTTTTCCTTTTTCTAGATTTTTCTGTTTCTTTTTTTTTTTCTTTTCCCCTTTTCAATTGCTTAGTTTAGTGGAGCTTACCTTAGACATTTTCTTTTTTCCTTTAAAAGAATCAGCAATTCAATCTCACTTAAGGTAAGTCAACATGGATATAGGCTAAGCAACATTTAGGTAAATTATCAACGAACAGGCTTAGGCTCAAGGGGGTAACAATGGAAAAATCATTTATATAGGTGAGCTATATGGCCAGGGCTATCAAGAATAAACTGCCTTATCATGTCAATTAAAATGCATGCATTGTAGAGAAACAGACCAAGTTCTAGAGTGTTACCACAGTGAAGCCTCTCAGAAGAAAAAAAATTACTGTTTTGGCTCAAACTTCAAAGGCTATGATTTCAGACTAGATTCTCAAAAAGAATATCAGGCATGTCATGTATTCTAGCACACAATTCAGACAAACAAGCAATCATAAAATCTACTCATGCCAAGTGACATCATGCCATAATTTTCACAACTTAATGTACTTCCTAAGATGAACTCAATCACTTGCTAGGAAAGCAACACCTAGATCTGAGATTATCAGCAAGCATATTCCAAAAAAATTTGCTGAATTTTTAAGCTCAACTATAACCAAGACAAATATTTAAAAATGAAAACGTAAATTGGTTCGAATATCTCCCCTGAAATGAAGTGTAGTTCCACAATTGCAGCTATAGTGCATGATCAGGTGGGCAAGGCTAACCACCATTCCCATATTTTAGAAATTGTTGTCCCCAGCAATAACTAAGTGTAATCAATAAGGACTGCCGCGCAATTGAAACACACATCATTAACATAAATGTATCAGCAAAAATAGTGAAAAATACCCTTGGAAGTACAAATCCATAAAGTAGCAGTGACCCTAACAAGATCCTATTGGTCATTAAAAACAAAATTAAAACTAAAATCTAACAAAGTCAGAGAGGAAAAACAAAATTAAAACTAAAATCCAGAGATCACTCCTCCATGGTATACTGCTGGAAGGAACTAGGAGGATCTGCTGGATCAATCCCCATCTTCAGGCACATGGCCTTCATCATAGCATGCATTTCCAGGATGATGGGAGAATCCTCATAAAGTGGCTGGCGAGCGGAGGATGAAGCTGAAGATGCCTGAGGTGCCTGAGGTGCTGAAGGATCCTGTTGTTCTGGAGGAGGTATAGGATGGGCTTGGCTATTTAAAAGCCATGCTGCATGTTTCTCTGACTCTTTGTAATAACCCCCCAAAGCAATCTTGGTCATAGGCTTTTCAGCCTTCACATCTAATGGCTCAGAAGCGGGGATTTCAACCCCAGCTCGAATACATAGGTGAGAGATCAAGGAGCTGTGAGCCAACAGACTGTTGTCCTTGCTTTGAGTGATCAGATGGACAATTCTGTCAGAGAGGATAGCAGCCATGTTCAGATTTCTATCTCCCATCAGCACGTAGTATAGGACTGCCCTCTCAACATTTACATCACTTTTGTTTGTAGAGGGAATGACAGTAGCATTCACAAAAGTATGCCAACTGATAGCCTCACCAGTAAGGCAGAGTCTAGTGAACTTCTCAGGTACGTTGGTGAGACCCTGTCTAAATTTCCATTCAGAGAATGGACTGGTTATCCTCTCTCGGATCTCATCAGCAATAAGAGGCATCTCTTCCCTGTAATATCCTTCCGAAGGCTGCATCATATTGAAGAGTCGGACGAATTCACACTCACCAGTTGGATTGTATGATGTTTGCAGGAACTCCTCAATTGTTCCAGCATCAAAGGGTACTTCCTTCCCTCTCACCCAGCTCTTTCGGGTGGCATTGACAGTTCCCTTATCAGCATTAGCTAAGAATTCTCTTAGGATTCACCCTGAACTGTCTTGTGGGAAGGTCACCAGTGTTCTCCATTGTCTCCTCTGAACAACTGAATAAATTTCGTCAAAGAGCAGGAGATTTCCCAAATCAAACCCCCTCTCCTTAATCACATTTTTATCCTTCAGCATAGTTTCATAAAAGTCTTGCTTTTCGGCAGACAAAAATCTTCTGGGGTCAAAATTGGTGCGGGGTCTCTTAACAACAGATGACCCTTCCATACCCTTTTTGGTTTTAGCAATCCTTTTTTCCTGAAAATAAGAAAAGTTCCCAATACATGGTGGCATACTAAATATTATCAGCAAAAGAATTCAGTTCAATTTTATGACAGCATTCAGCTTAATTCCCAGATTTAATTCCAACTATCAACTCATATCAACAGTTCCAACCCCCATTAATCATGTGAATCAACAATTGTATCAAGACACTACATTTCATCATGACTAACACCAGCATTATTATTGAACAATTTGCATCTATACGAAATGGCAATGCATATTCTCAGCAAAAGTCAATTAGCACACTATCAGCAATCAATCCCAATGTGAACAAACGTATACCAACATGCAATATCTCAGTGAAAATAAAGGGATTACCTTGTCTCCAGCCATTTGAGAGAAAATTATGCAGTAAATGTGCCCAACAATTGGCCAAAATTCAACCCAATTTAAACTTTTCCCAACGTCAACGAACGGTATGAAAGCAAGTGGTGGTTGAAGGTTGAGAGACGGCGGTGGTTGGCTGTATGGTGGTGCGGCTGTGTGTGGTGGCGGAAACGCGGTGGTGTATGGTGCAGGATGAGAAGATGGTGGTTTGTGGTGGTGGAAGGCAAGGAGGAGAATGGTGGTTGAAGGTTGGTGGTGGCGGTTGTAGGTAGAGAGGGGGAAAAAAAGAAGAGAGAAGAGAAGATGGAAGGGGGAAGGGGGGAAAGAAGTTCGCGGCGCTGTGAGGAAAAGAAAATAGGGTTTGGTAACTTAAACCCGTTCTACGCTTGAAGCGTAGAGTTCTACGCTTCAAGCGTAGACTTACTGCCTCAGCCTTTCCAAATTCCCAGTCTACGCTTGAAGCGTAGACCTACTGACCTACTGAATTGCTGCGCTGATAGCGTAGGTATCTACGCTTGGAGCGCTCAGCCTCTGTTTACTCACCTTTTCTACGCTTGAAGCGTAGGGTTCTACGCTTGGAGCGCGTATGACCCACTTTCCTGTTTACTCATCTTGAAGCTCTACGCTTGAAGCGTAGCGTAGACCCACTGTCCTTTTAATCTGCTCTACGCTTGAAGCGTAGAGTTCTACGCTTCAAGCGTAGACTCACTGACTTCTCTCTTTTCTCTCCAACTTTTTTAATTTTTTTTGGGTACCTAAAAATAAGTAGTGAAAAAAAAATTAAATTAAAAAAATAGAAATGTTGGGTTGCCTCCCAACTAGCGCGTGTTTAACGTCCCGAGCCTGACGGTTATCTCATTAAGTTTCAATGGATTTAAGGCGCAGGGCCACAATCTGTTTCACCACTGGTCCTCCATGAAAGAACTTCAACCTAGAGCCATTGACCTTGAAGGGTCTGTCTTCCTCCATGGGAGATATTTCAATAGTGCCATATGGAAAGGCCTTTTTAACCACAAAAGGACCTGTCCACCTGGATTTCAACTTCCCTGGAAAAAGTTTCAGTCGGGAGTTGTACAACAACACCTGTTGGCCAGGCTCAAACTCCTTGTGGACAATCTTGCTATCATGATACTTCTTGGCCTTTTCTTTGTATATTCTGGCGCTTTCAAAAGCAGAATTCCTGAACTCATCAAGCTCTAACAGTTGAAATTTTCTCTTCTCAAGAGCTACTGTGGCATCAAAGTTCAAGAATTTAATAGCCCAAAAGGCTCTATGTTCAAGCTCCATAGGTAAGTGACAAGCTTTCCCATACACAAGTTGATAGGGAGACATTCCTATCGGAGTTTTGTATGCAGTTTGATAGGCCCACAGTGCATCATCTAGTCTCTTTGACCAATCCTTCCGAGAAATACTAACAGTCTTTTCAAGGATTCGCTTCAGTTCCCTGTTGGAAACTTCCACTTGGCCACTAGTCTGCGGATGATAAGGTGTAGCAACCTTATGTCTGACACCATACTTGGCTAACAGATTCTCAAACTGCTTGTTACAAAAATGAGAGCCTCCATCACTTATGATTGCTCTCGGCACTCCAAACCTGGTAAAAATATTCTTCCGCAGGAAATTCACAACCACCTTGGCATCATTAGTAGGAAGAGCTGTTGCCTCAACCCATTTAGAAACGTAGTCAACAGCTACCAAAATATATTGGTTGGAATAG
>JAVKPL010002537.1:0-18624 GCA_032173675.1 Gastrolobium villosum
AACTCATAAGTCTGATTTTTATGCAAGTACTTCATCCCGTCCTACATTGCTTGCTCTCATTCTTTCTTCTCGGAGTTCTTCATGGCCTCATCATAGCTCTAGGGTTCTCCATCTTCAGCAACAATTGTGTATTCGTCAGGTGGGTATATTGTGTAATGTCGTCTCACTTTAGTAGAGTGTCTGCTTTTCATTTCAGGTTGAGAGTCCGACTCTTTATTCTCATCTTGGATCTTTGGACGACCTGCATCAACTTGTCTTTCTTTATCACCTTCAGCAGGTGGTTCTTCTTGTTGCAGGTCATTTACATCATTTTATTTATTATTCTCTCCTTTTGTTTCAGCTCGAACGGGATGGATGAGTTCTTCATTTCAGATAGCAACCAGAACTTTAAGCTTAAAGATGTCTTTGATAGTCTCGACTTCATGGTAGATCATATCTCGGTTTCTCACAATTTTTCGATTGACGGGATCCTAAACTCTGTATCCGAACTCAAATCTTGATGAATCGAGATATATGCATTATTTTGTCTTTGCATCAAGCTTTTCCCTCTTATTTTTGGGAATATGCACAAAAACTCGGCATCCAAACACTTTCAAGTGGTTATAAGTTATTTTTCGACCTGACCAAACTTCTTCAGGAATAATTCTCTAATTCAGCATCATTAAGTTTTTCTACAGAGATTAGATTCAGTCGTATGTCTAGCATATGCCTTACTTCCTTCAAAACGAGTCAGCAGCCACCGTATATGGTCAGGGTTACATCACTAACCCCAACAATCTTGCTGATGACTTAATTTTTCATTTTTACAACTTAGAAATATGCTTTTATAGGAAGAGAAGAAGTCCTTGTGTGGTATGATGTTGAAGGAGGCATCTGAGTCAACAATCAAGAAAAAGTCATTATAGGAAACATGCAAAAGATTGCCTCCACCAAGGAGTAAGACCTCAACATCCATGTTGGCAACCATCGCAGTGGTGCTTTTATCTTCTTTCCTCCTAGGCTTTATTTGATCCAATTTCACATTGTCTTTCTTTTATTCTTTCTTTAGAGTCTGGGAGTCAAACTTATTTTGGTCGAGCTTCCTATAATAGAAGCAAGTCACTTCGTATTTTGTCCTAGACCGACCTTTGGATTTGTCATGACCCCGACTCTTACTACAACCTCGGAAGTTAGACCTCCTTCTACTCTCAGCAACATTTTCCTTGGACGTGTTGTATACACCTCGTTCTCTTCTCTTATAGATTTTTCATTCAGGAGGCTGACAGTCACAACGTCCATTGATAGTTTTCCTTTAAGAGCTGAGTTGCTCAAAAATACTACTAGAGTATCTCAGCTTTCTAGCAACAAATTAAGGAGCAGCAAAGCCTAGAGTTCATCATCACTTTTCTTTTCGGCTTTAGAAAGCTAATTCGTAACACATTTGTAGGTGTTGATATGTTAAATCATGTTCATGTCATCTTTGTATTCGAGCTTTATAAATTGACGAACTAGATGGGTTTTATTCCTATGAGTCTTCTTTTGTATCATGGACTCCATCTTTGTCCATAACTCATGCTCATTGATGAATTAAGAAACATGCTCAATAGTCACTAAAGACTCCTCCACATATTATTGTGTTTACTGAGACTTTTGGCATGAAAAGCCAAAGCATAACACCTTTTGTTATCGTGTTGACGGTCCCTGGATTTGTATATTGGCTTTATTTGAGTAAAATTACTTTTAAATGTAGGCCTATTTTGATGAAAGCTTAAAAAATAAGAGAGGTTGGATAACACATATATTAAAGCATTAGAAAGTGGACCCCTCCTTATCATTTTTCTTTAAAGGTTTGAGTGAATATGTTCCACGAGTCCTTTCCATGACTGATGGCCCCTTTTTCTTGAAGCCAAATGGACAAGTTGGGCAGTCATTTGGCAAAAATGAGTGACCTCCTAGCATGGCACACATGGTTTCTAGATCAACACTTGGAGATCGAGATAGACCTAATCTTGACTTGCAATTGTGAAAATCATCTGAAACTGGATAATCTCTTGGTGGACGAGCATGGTACCCTCAAAGTCTCAGATTTCGGGCTCGACGTTGTCAAGGATCAGATCCAAGTATATGGGTTGCTCCACACGCTGGCAAAACCCGTGGTGTCCATGATGGTGGCTCTTATCTTGAATCTTGTGTCTTCTATCTGATATCGTACCATTAAAATTTTGGGTTAGGTTTAGTAATATCTTTGGGGGAGAGGTTGCTAAGGAGCGCTAAATGCCCCACAAGGACATTGTGCCATGGAACTTCACCAGCGCCCTTGACGGGTTCTTGTGAGCCTTTGTTTCTTGGTTCTATCATTAGTTCTCTATACATTGGATCGTCAAAATTTACATTCCTATATTCAAATTTTTTTATGTGTATTTGATGTAGGATTTGTATCTTTTGACTGTCCTAGTTGAATCTGTATAAGCTTATCGTGGTTGGGATCTTCCATCAGCTTTACTAATGCTTTAGTAACTCTAGATCGATATAATCACGACCATTCAAAGTTTTGTTCTTTGCCCCATTATCTTTGCTTTGGAACTTCAATCATAGCATGTGACCCATAACGATCACTATCACGATCTCGGTCTTGGCCAAGGTCATGGTTCAGGTTTGCAAGGAATGAGGCATGCGTCAATTCCTCGTCTTTTCTTCTTGTTCGGTTTGATTTCTTTTTTTATAGTGGCTTAGAATTTTTTATTTTTATTTTTGAATGACTTTATCTTTAAAGGAGAGACCGATTATGTTCTTTTGAATTAATCAACGTTCCGTTAGGCAGTGGGACATTCCATATAAAAGTGTTTTTTCCTCTGTGTCGATTCCATATTTGGTGGCGATTCTTCCGATCTCTTTCGACTCTTCCAATCTCTGTTGATGACATTGATGAGCTTCCTTCATGTGCTTTGCGCCCATCATATTATGATTGGATGTGGCTGTGGCTACTGTGCTTTTATCACTATTGGGTGGGAATCAAAATTTATCGTTCCCCACAGATGGCGCAATGTTTTGTCTTTGTTACAAATATGTCCAATCAGAGATTGGTAATATCTCAACGGGATCTATGAGACCTCTCTTAGGTATCTATAAAGGAGATATCTTTGAAGGTAAGCATATAATTGTAAATAATAATACTGATGACATAGTCAACGAATGGGATGTGTGCACAATGACAGCTAAGAGAGAGGGTTGAGAATGCATGTACTGTGCTTAACCCTTTATTTATAGATGGATTGTCTAGCAATAGTGAATTCTAGGCCTCTTAGAAATACTGAGGGCTTGGTTCTTGATTCATTAATGTAGTAAGGAATATTCTCTTTCTAAAATGTGGGCCTTTGTCAGCTCTATAACAATAGGTAATGCGTACCTTTACAACTAGGGTCTCACTACTCTTAATTAACAAATATGTTTTAGTCAAGTTAAACGTTCTTAAAGTGAAAATAATACAAATTGAAATCGAGTAAGTGTATAGCTTAATGATTAAGAATGAGCTCAACTATTTGATAATCAAGTAAGGATGTAATAAATGAGCAAAAATATGTTGGAGTAGTAATAATGACTTAATAAATAATATAATTTCATTCAAACCTAATAAAGTGTCATGATTAAGTTTATATACGTTTCAAACAAAAAATAACCATTTATAACCGATATTTGGATAAGCTACATTCGAATATATGTTAGGGGTGGCAATTTATGACACGACCCGTCAACCCAACCCGGACCCGACACGAAATTTTCGTGTTCGGGTCAACCCGTTTAATAAATGGGTCGTGTTCGGGTTGAAGAAAAATAACACGAAAAAATTCGTGTCGGGTTACAGGTCAACCCGTGAACCTGCTGACCCGCAATTTCATAGGGTTGTTATGGTCATTTTATCTCATGGTATAAAAACTAAATATTAGGGTTCTTTTTTCACTCTTCGCGGCGCAACGCATCGGTTGGTACTCTCTCTCTGCGAACCTTATTCCACCTCCACCAAATAGGTATGAATAAATTGTTCAACGTCTTTGATTTATTATAGTCGTTGCCCATCTCTATCTTTGCTTTCTAGGTCTTTGCTGCCCATCTCTCTCTTTGCTTTATTAAATTGTTCAGCTCCTTTTACTTCGTCTTTCCCATATATGCGCTGGAGTCCTATGTAGCTAAAAAGGAATCTGTAAAGGAGGGAGGAAGGGACAAATTGATTAAAAACAATGAAGATATCAAACAAAATAATTGAAGAAGACAAATTGCGTAACCTTTCCAAGTGTGTTCTGATTGATACATGAACTAGTTATAGTTTGCATCAAATTTCTTTTTAAAAAAAATAAAAAAATAATATCTCACAATAATTTGTTACACAGTAAGTCAGTAACCACGGTATGTTGTTATTTTTCTTATTAGTTACTTGGGTTTTATTTTTTATATAAATTTCTTATTTATATTATTGTCATCATTTATACATGTAGATGGATTTTGAATCACAAATAGCACTGAAATGATGGAGCAGGAGGTTGATGCTCGAGATGCAAATGTTGAGGGCGCTGATAGAGATGGGGAGGGTGGGGTGGGGTGGGGTCGTGTTGGGTCGGGTCGTGTCGGGTCGGGTCGTGTAAAAACAGGTTATGTTCAAATTCGGGTTGTATCGTGTCAACCCGTTTAATCAACAGGTCGTGTTCGGGTTGAGATTTGTAACACGAATTGTTAATCGTGTCGTGTTCGGGTTGAGCCTATTCGTGTTCATGTCAGACTCAGGTTGACCCGAACCCGACCCATGAACACGAATTGTCACCCCTAATATATATCGAGGCCTTCTCTAATAGGTCATATAATTAATAAATTAGTGTCATTAGATATAAGTAGATCAACGATCAAGATTTGTTGTAAGGCTTTTTATTCTTCTAGAAAAATAAGTTGATCTTTTCTCTTATATAGTAATCAATATTCATGTGTGTATTAAAAATTTATGATTTATAATTAATTTTTTTAAATCCATAATTTAGCAACTAAATAAGAACCATGGCTAATTAAGGACATAATTGGCGACAAAAATAAACTTAATCATACATGTTCTTTCATTATTTTGCAAGGAATCTATCTATTACTTTACATCATTAAATTAGTTAGAAATATGACTCTGTTGCTAATTATTAATGAGACACTACCTCACTAATTAGTGATGAATATTAGGGTTGGCAAAAATGATTCAACCCGTCGGGTTGGCTCGTAACCCGCCAAAAATGAGCCGGGTTGGGTTAGCAAAAACGAGCTGCCAACCCGCGGGTCAAACGAGCCAGCTCGCAGGTTGAATCTTTTTTATAAAAAAATACAAAATGCAGTATACAAAAATGGACAAAACTTAGATATGTCGTCATCATTTTTCTTCCTTCTCTATACCTAAGTTCCTAATCTTCTCACATCCCTGCCATTTTTATATTGTTAGGCTGTGTTGGCTCTATTTGGTTCAAATATCTTACTCACTTGGTAGTAAGTAGTTCTGGTTATTTCTTGATGTTGATGCAAATTTGTTGTGAAGAAAATTTGAAATTAAATTTTTTTTTCTTTTATTTCTTATTTTGTAACCCTTTGTTTAAGCTAATGGAAGCCATATAGCTGGTGCATTAATATTAAAGGGTCATTTAAATAGGCTGAAAATGAGCCAACCCGCGAGCAATTTTCGAGCCAACCCGCTAGCTATTTTTTCAAGCCAACCCACGAGCCACATTTTTGAACCAACCCGTGAGCCAACCCTAACTCGACTCGGGTCGGATTGGGTTTTCTGGCTCATTTTTTTTCGAGTCAACCCTAACCCGACTCATTTTTTAGGGTTGAATGCGAGTTGGGTCGGGCCGAGTTGACCCGTTTTGCCAACCTTAATGAATATTATGAAATTGTTAAGTGCATGTCTGGCATGTCTTATTTTTAGCTTTTTTTTTTTTTTGGTAAGCTTTTTTCTCCTTAAAAACAGAAGCTTTTCACCAAAAAAATAAATAAAATAGAGGCATAAACAAATATGTTTTTATAAAAACTCTTATTATAAAAGAACTTCTTTTTTTTGTTCATAAAAGATTTTTTTTTTATAATGAAGAAATAAGCTAAAAGCTACCAAGAGGAGCTTTTTTAGGATATATTCCTTCTTATTTGAATCCTCATATTTATTTTATAATTTTACCCTTATTCTAAACTTGTATTTTAAAATTTTATTCTTTTCCCTAATAATTCTTTTAATAATAAATTATTTTATTTTTCTTCTTCCAAAACCATCAAAACAATTTTATATAATCACTATACAACTTTTATCTTTATTTTTTAAGCTTTTTTTAGCTTTAGATTAAAAAAGAGAGGTTTCAAATCGGCTCTAAATTTGTTACTAATTATTGATGGAATAGTATAAAACATTAGTAACAGAATATTTATGTTAATAACAAAACATATTTTGTCACTAATTACGATGAGGTGAATTAATACAAATTTTTATTATAAACTTCAAAATAAATTTGTATGTCACTAATAATACTCTTTTTAATATGATAGTTTAAGGTTGATATTTTTTTAAAAGAAAATTTGGGGTGTTATAACAAACCTCATCACTAAGATGTGTTAAACAAAGGTTAAAGTGAGACAGTGTGAGAATTAAGTGACTGTCAAGAGAATTATTCTGACAGTTAAATTATGAAATTGTCATGATAATGAATATGAGAATACAATTCATGCCTAACAAGTCAGTCAGGACCTAAATAAGAGTATGAGTTATGTGAAGAGACATAGAAGCCAATTTGGTAATGATATGGGTATTTTGGTAATTTGACAAAATTAGGTTTGAACTGAATTTTGTCAATCTAGTTAAATTGTATGATAAAAATTAGGTATTTAAAGTATTTTTAATTTAATTAGATAAGGTGTACAACAATTTAAATAATTAAGTCAAATATTAGGAAATTAACTAAGTGTTATAAGTCAAAGTAAGTTTAAACTTACTAAATAAGCCTAATTCTTAATCGAAGTTGGTTGTCTTGCTTTCCTTGCCATATCATACGCATGACTCTTCTATTTGTATGTAAATTGGTTAAAAATTCAAGTGTGTGAAGTGTAAAGCAGAAACCAATAGGAATTAAGCAATAAAAGTCTTTGAAAAGTAAAAAATGGTGGGCTTTTGATATTTTGAAGAGCATAGGTCGGTTATATGCTCTCTTTGCTCAATTCCCATGCTAATTTTCTCTTGTTTGTCTTACATGTGCAACAAATTAAAGTAAACTTAAGATTTGATAGCCAATGAAATTTATTTAATGATGTAAAAGTCAAAAAGTTAATAAACTTAGTGATTAACTCATTCTTTTTCATATAGGTTGGTTTCTTTCATTAGTGTCACACTTTCAAGCATTCTTTCTTCTTCTTCTTACTATCTTGGGAGAGGGTTCCGTGGTGAGAAAGAGCTTGAGAGAACTTTGTGTTTTAGCCATCATTTCACTAAACTTTCAACACGAAAAAGATAGCTAGTGAGCTTGTGATCAAAACCCTAGAAACTATACACCTTGAGAGTTTGTTTTGAGTGATATATCTTCTCTTTAATCCCTAATATAGTTGTTTTCCAAGGAGTTATTGATATGTTTTTCCTTCAATTTTATGTTGGAAAAGACTTAGATCATCTAAAGGAAGCTATCCAATGTATTTGATGTCATTTGGATAGGTTGAAAAATGATTTATGAACTTAGGTTTTCATGAAATTCTATGAATGTTTTGTGATGTTGTTTGAAGTGGTTTGATGTTGGAAATTAACTGATTTATTAGTTAAAGTAAAAGAGAACATCAAATATGTATGAAAATGTAAACATAAATGACCTAATTCCTAGTGCAAGCTTTGGCCATAGCTAGTGTAATTAGGTTTTATGTTGTGTTTGATGTTGTTTATTGATTTCAAGTTGAATCAAGTAAATACAAGTTAAGAAAATGCAAAATGGATGACCTAAAGTTTGATGCATGTTTCGGCTATGTATGCTAAAGGTGTGAAGTCTATGTATTCATGTCATAATGAAGATGAAACTAGGGTTATTGAGTGGTCTATTAATTATTCAAATGATGAAATTATAATGAAGTTCATAAGATTTTTGTGATGTGTTGGCTTCGGTCACGTGTTAGGGTTTATGTTTTGTTTGATAAAATGAGTATGCGAAACATGGATTCAATGATTAACCCTAACCTATGCATTCGGCCATTATAGGTTAATAGGATAAACATGTGTTAACTTATATGAAATGGTACTAAGTGTCTTTTGTGTGTAATAAAGCGTAATGGAATGGTTAAGTTGAGTGTTTGAAGGTATAAAAGTAGTTTGACACTTAAAGGGTCATTTGACTAATGAGTTCAAAGTCTAAGTTAAGTGTATGTTTGTGATGCATGATGAAATGTTAAATGGAACATAGAATGATGTAGTAAAAGCTTGAAAAATATGTGTTTAGAACCTATTAGTGTTCGGCCATATAGGGATTAAGTGGCTTGGAATTGAAGTTAATTAATAATTAAGTCTGGAAACTTAATTGAAGTAAGTTTCAAGTGGTTTTAAGGAGTTAAATCTCTAAATGATAGTACTTTGATATAGGTTTAACATTATGTGAAAGAATATAAACTGTTAGGGTTTAGGTCTGACTTGTATTATGGGCATGAATTGTCAAGAATGAAATGTGAAATTGACAAGATATAAGTCTTGTAATACATTTGGATGCGTTAAAGTCAAATCTGATATATATTTGGATAACAGTGTGAATTCGTAGATACAATGATTCCTTATAAGAGTTCTGAGGATTTGACCTAGTTACATGTGTTTAAAGTAAACTTGCTATAGAAGCTTCAAGAAGTATGCTCTTGATTTAGGAGGATTCTTCCTCTATTTTGTTCTAGCAGGATTTAATGATCATGGTGGTATATCTCTGTGTTTGTATTTTATGATGTTGGATACTTATTATAGTTTCATTCGTATAGGTAATGATCATATATGATTGATATGATATGAGATGAAATATATATATATATATATATATATATATATATATATATATATATATATTTGTGTGTGTGTGTGTGTGTTCTTGGCCAATGAATAGATCAGATATAGCCATGAGTACTCGTATTAACTATCGGCTCTGGTTGCTCTGGAGAGTCATAGGTCCTCAGAGATATTTGTATAGACTGGTGGTCTGATTTTAGTTATGCTTGTATGATGTATCCTATACTATATATCTAACCTTTTATGCAGGAAGTGAACTCATTGGTGGAAACTTTTCCATAAACCTTGAATTTACTGAGACAGTGGAAATCTGATCCCGTTTAAGGACTTACATTTCAGTTACTCCAGTAGCTATTGATCAGCCATCTCAGGGCAATAGGCCTTTGCAGAGTGGCTAGAGATGGAGCTGGATTATATGCTTAGCTATATGTGTATCTTGTATATGATTATTTTGAGGCATGAGTGGTGATCATGCCTGTTTATATTTGATATCAATTTTGAGAGGCATGTGTAGCCTTGTTTAAATTTGTATATTTTGGATATTAGTGTCTGTATGCATATTTGTATTGGCATAGAGCCATAATTCAGTGTACGAGATATTTCAGATAGCTATTTGTATCTGTCAGTTAAATGTTATCATGTTCAAAGAGTGTTGGGAACTAGCATTGAGCCAGATTCTATCGGAATTCATTGATGAATTTTGAGTATGAGAATATAGATATACATTATATCTGATTTTTTTGTATTTGAGGAATTTGAAATTATCCAAATTATAACTATTATGTTGTCCGTAGGTTTGTGATCATATTTGGATGGATCATTTCTGTTAAGCATATATATGTATAGAATAGATATAGGTAGAATAATCAAGAAACCTGTGGAGGTATCACACTATACAAATTATAATAATTGGATTTAGAAATGACATGTGGCAATACATACATAAGAAAAATAGTTTTAAGACATTAAGTGTAACGTAAGAAAATTAGTATAAGGATAAAAGAAAAAATTTATCAGCTCTTTTACATTAAGTAAAGGCAATACTTAGATTAAGTCTTCCGCTTAAATAATAGTTTTGTGATGTACTTTTGTACCCTTTGCATGTTAACAAATGTCCTTATCTATTTGAATGAGATTAATTTCTTAAATAGATTACAATGAAAATATTTTTGTCACTAACCCCAAATTGCTTCACCAAAATATAAATTCAGAATCATTTTAACACATTAATCTATTCCTTGGACACAACCTGCTTAGCAACATGTGTCTTATCGGTGTGTAAAGTTTACTGTAAAATCTTTATCACTTTTAAGGTAAGGCTGCAAATATTTCCTCTCTCTTTTTCTCTCTTTCTCTCTTTTTTTTTTTGGGTAAGCTCTTTTTTCTCTCTTTTAATATTTTTATAAAAAATCAAAAAGTCAACAAATCATTTTACTTATAAGGAAAAAACAAAGTTGACTAAATCATATTTATTAAAACACTCTATGTTATTCGTTCTATTAATCTTCTGTTGCACTTGTTTTTACGTATTAAAGAGCAAAGTTAAAAATAAAATTGCTTTGTGAATTTTCCTTATCATTAACTAAAAAAAATAATGAAAGTAATAAAAAACAACGACGGAAAAAATATATTCTTGGAATCCAGAGAAAACACCATCATGAAATCAGATTAATGAGATCTTTCTACAATGATAAGCTAGTTGATTTATCTCAAGCTTATTTTTTATTTTTTATTTTTCACTATTCTTCACGATATCATGTCATTTAATCATATAACATGACATTGTTAAAAAAATTGATGTTATAGCAGTCCAACTTTTAAGCGGAAATTTTTTCTCATGTTGCATGAGAATTCAACTCTCATGTTAGTGATCCTTCGATTTGCATGCAAAATTTTTATTTTTTTTTAATAAATATGGGGTCCACCACTGGTTGAGTCAACTCTCATGTTAATGATCCTTCGATTTGCGTGCAAAACTTTTTTTTTTTAATAAATATGGGGTCCACCACTGGTTGAGAATTCTCATGCAACATGAGAATTGAATTCTCATACAACATGAGAAAATCACATCCCAACTTTTAAATGGCATAATCTAAAAAGAAAATTCAAATCCACAACAAATTAAAATCATATTTAAACGATATAACCAAACGTTTGATTTTAAAAAAAAAAAAAATTAACCTCTTATTAAAATTATGTGTAACTTCTGCGAGTTGATCTGTTTAAGTAACTATATTACTGATACAAAAAATTTCATCTAGTTTGCAGAATTTGGGTTATCGTACATAGATTATCATTCAATATTTGCATGTAAAAGTACTAATAGCAGCGCTATTATTCCATATATGTTATAAAAGTGTTTATATAATTAAGAAGTACTAGCACAGCTTTTACTTTGTCATGAAAGTCCTTAAAATGGACCTTCACTGCTGCCCTGCAAAAGCAAAACCAACTATCCCACTTTCAGCATATTGTAACTACTTTTTTTTTTTTTTTTTTTTTTTTGGTAACAGCATATTGTAACTACTTTAATCTACCCACTCAGAGGTTAGCCCCAATCTTTTTTTCTTTAATCTCAAAGAAAAGCTTATAACTAATGATTAATTATCTTAATTATGTATATATTCCACACACAAATTCAGACAAAATAATGAAATAATATATTGAGATGCACATGACAGTATGTACATTCAAGTCACGCACAATGTGTGTCATATGGCAGGTGAGCACTCGTTTTTGTACAAATTGTGTATATATTTTATGTGTGACTTAGACGCATATACTCCATATGTACATCTTACTATATTATTTTAACAATATTTTTTGGATTTTGAATCAATGAGATAAAATATTTTTCCTTTACATAAACAGATCAGAAGACATATATGAACTTACGAAAGTGATGCCAAAAGCGCATAAAAAAATGGCTAAACATAAAGTTGGAATTTACAAAGAGTAACCCTCTGGCTCTCAATTTCTAATAACAAAATTCAACTCCTAGAATAAGGATCTTAAGCACTCTTTTATAGACTAATTACAAATTGATCCAAAATTCAAAATCCTAAAAATAAGAAAACGTTTTTAAAGAAAATATAACACTAATAAACTTCTAAAAATAAAATAATTATAATTAAATTATTCAAAACACATCCCAAATCTTAGATATCAAATATTGTCAAATGTGTTGCTTTCCTTTTCTTGTCAAACAAATCACAATCATATCTACTGCTTCATTTGGACTTGGATTTGATCATAATTTGTTATATTTCAAATTGCGGCTTCTTTTAACAATTGAGGCATATTTATTGAACCACAATTCTGGTTGACTCTAGGCTTCTTGAATCAATGGTTGAGCCATGTGCAATGGGTCAACTGCATGTGCATCATTCTCCTCTACTAGGAAAAGATTCGTCATTGAATCTACTTTTTCTTCACTGATCTCAATCTCTTTAGGTAGAAACTGAAATAACAATTTTCCTCGATTATATCAACATCGTCTAATTCCCCATTAGATTTATCATTAACTAAATAATTATCATAGATTAGATAATCATTATATATCGGATAATCATCATAAATTGGATTATCATTATAGATCTGAAAGATTTGATCATAAACTTCAAAGTCGGGAATGTTGAGTTGCATCCCGATTTCTTCATTATTGACGTCCTCCTATTATCATTAGATGTGTCCTCTAATTCCATTCATTCTTTGGATTGAATGCCCAACTTTGTCCATGCAAGTCGCCCCTCCAAATGTTGGATTTTCATGCTTTGCGCCTCCACAAGTTTTCGCTTCAAAATTTGGATTTTCTCATGAGTTGTCGCTCTAAATCTTGAATTTTTTTACTTTGTGCCCGCACAAGTAGTCGCTCAAAAAATTGGATTTTAATGTTGTGCGCCTCCATAATTTGTTGCTTCAAATCCTGGATCCGCCTTCCGAGCTCTTCATTTTCTATGTCATGCGAGTCTATCTGATGCGACTGTCTGTCTTCTTTAAGAATGAATCCACGTTCCTTGCATTCACGACTCTGCCATCGATGACCTCTACAATGTTGTTTAGCGATTGGTTGAAGGCAACCTAGTGCTCTGATACCAAATAATGCCGAAACATTAACCAATTGGCTAAACAGAAAGAAGACCAAAAACAGAAAGAAGACCAAAAACAAGGATTACGAGAAAATACTATTTCTCTTTTCTAATTTTTATTTAACTAAAAACAACCAACTAATAATAGAATTTTCCAAGCCTTAAATAGGCAAAACAAAAATAACAAAAGAAGGTAAATAATTATAATCACGCTCAATCAAAAAAGATAACACACAATCTAAGAATAATAAAAAGAAAAATAATTAATAATTATTGGAAAGCCTTAAATTATGGAATAAACTAAAAAAGACCCAAAATTATTGATGCCCACATGACATCATGAAGAGTCTCGCTCATAAACCCATTTTGAGTTGGCTATCCAAATTTAAACTTAATCCAAATTAATCAGCTTGGATGCACCAGAAGTGTTAGAAACCGTGAATGCCTTAGCGAGACCAAGAAAACAAGTCATTCACTAGTGTAAGCAAGAAACAGAAAAGGATCAAGTGGGATATTATTAGTCTTGATTCGTCGCAGGCCATTATTTTCAAAATCTACGTTAGGGTGAGGAAGATGCAAGGATGACACGAGAAATGGCAGAAATGAAAGACAAGTTGTTGAAAAGGAATTAAGAAACTTACAAAGGAATTTGAAATTATAGGGTTTACAATGACAAATATGTGGAAGCAAACAAACAACCCTTTAGGCCCTCTTTTATCGTCTCTATGTGTCTCGGTGTCTATTCACACATTCGGGTCAATGGGTCCACGATAATAAAAAAAAAAATCAATATTTCTTTATCTCACTATTTCAACCACCGTTCATTTATTGCTAATGAAAAAATCACCTAATATTGCTATCGAACTTTCACGAATTGTGTATGTTAACAATATGACAAAAAAAATTTCAAACTTGAGGATAAAATACTAGGCAAACCATTGTGGTTAAATAACACATTTTAAATTACAATTTCTACTTCATTGTGTGTGTGATGTAGTGCAAGCAATTGTGTAGACGAGAGTTTATAACAAAAATAATGAAACATAAAGGTTTGACTAATTAAAAATAGACCACAAGTTAAATTTGAATAGCTAGACTGATTAATTAAACCCTTAGCTATTTCAAGAACTGCAGGGTCAATATTTTGTATTTCATTGATATATTCTACGTACCATAGTTGAAATTAAAAAAAATGAGACTGAAAGGTTGTTCATGTTTTCAATAAAGGAGAAAGAGTAGAGAAATTCTTAATTACTTTGAAAATATTAAATCATGCACTCGTCAGAAGCCAATATATGTTCTTTGTTAGTATGAGTGTCATAAATAAAATTTCCTCCTTTGGAGTATCATTCTCCTTTATCTTCTGGTTATCCATTTTTGCCAGCCCTAGGCTTGTTTGAATTTTTTTTTTTAAACATAGTTTTTTTAAATTTTCAAAACTAAAAAATAAAAAAAAAATGTTTAATAATACTTGTTTGGTAAAAATAATTTTAAAAATTATATCTGTTTTTAAGTTTTTAGAATCAAATTTGTAGAACATATTTCACTTGTTTCTATTTTGTGTTTTAATTTTTATCTTTCTAAAAAAAAAACACAGAAAACACTCATTTAATTTATTACTTTACAAAATAATTTTAAGAACCAAAAAAATAAAATACATGACATATCACCCCAAATTTCCTTTTGTTGTTTTAGTTGGTTTCTTTCTTGAGATTTGATAGTTTGTGGCAGATTTGTTCTTTGTTTTAAGGGTTTAAATTATCTGCTTTTATAGAAGACAAGTATCTCATGTTAATGAGACAAAAAAGTTGTGCATTTTTTTTTTAAATAGTGGGACCCACATAACTTGTGTCATGCATGAGGCAAATTATCTTCTATTAAAGGAGATTAATAAATCCCTTGTTTTAAGGAAATTTTTCGTTAATCGAATTCGAGTCTTATGAATGAATATAATAATTTTGGAGTATTATCTCCTATAATGAATTCAATATGAGTACCACACAATTCTCCAAAAAAAAAAAAAAAAAATGAGTACGACATTAATCAAACCGAGTTAACCTAATAATCGATAAATCAGTGAATAAAAAAAATTCTTGTAAGCCTAGGTATACAGATTGTGTAAATTAGATTATGATTTGACGTTTAGAGAGATACAATTCATGTTCCCAACATTAAGAATTACATACTTTTTTAGAATTTTATAATGTTAGGGTTCGATTATGCTAAAAACGCACAAGGAAGAATTGCTTCAATATTACAAACAAAATTAGTATCATATCTTAAAGGGGTGAGATTCTAATAAGAGAAAGACTAAGACATCAAGCATTAGATTGACAACCATAATATTTAACATCAGTACTTCATCCTTAATGTCATAATTATTGTTTGAAGGGGAAATTGTAACACCAAACTCCAAATTGAAGGGCGCGCGTATGTAAGTACAAAAAAAATAAATAAATAACATGAACTAGTCAACTAATTTATTTTAATAATTTGTTAGTACATCAACTTATTTTAATTTAGTTGGATAAGAACATATGCTACTTAATCAGTATGTCTGTCTCAATTTTAAGCATTCTCGCAATAAATATATAAATGGTGCATAAGATTATAAGAATTTCTCGTAGATAACCACTGGACAAACTAGAAATCAAGCCTATTTATTTCTTTTTAATAAATGAGATAGATTGATATATATTATTCATAGACATTACAAGCTTTCTTTCCTTAATTTTCTAATGTTAGTGCTGTCATGCTGATAATAGCCAGCAAACTTCTATCCAAAAAAGTAAAGAAAACTATCAAGCTAGAAAAGTTTGATCTCATGGAAAATATGTGGCCTTTTTGGTCACAACGTCGGAACAGTGATCATTTTGCCACACTTCACCAAATTATTTATCAGACTGCCACGCCAATAGTAAAAACTCCCGGAATGTCACGCGGTATAATTCGCTACACTGTGCAGCGAATTATGTTTGCAAATAATTCGCTACACAGTGTAGCGAAATATGCCATGTCAGGGTGCACAGTCAGCAAAAATGACACGTCAAGCTGGCAGCAATACAAGCATAATTCGCTACAAGTGTAGCGAATTACTACCAGCTTGACACGTGTCATTTTTGTTGGCTGTGCAGCCTGACATGACATATTTCGCTACTGTGTAGCGAATTATTTGCAAACATACTCCGCTGCAAAGTGTAACGAATTATGCCGCGTGACATTCCAGAAAATTTTACGGTTGGCGTGGCAGGTAAATAATTTGATGAAGCGTGGCAAAATAGTTACTCTCCCCACAACGTCTCTACAAAAAATTGCGGAGTTATTGGGTAATTGTGCGATCCTGTTCAAGTCGAGGGATTAACCCTTACAAAGAAATTTTTTTTTACGTTCACATAGACCTTGAACCAATGACTTGTTTAAGCAGACTTCATAATTCCTCTTTGATTACTCTTTTTAGTGTTTCATAAATTCCACCCCGTCCTCTTCGGAGATAAAGAAAAATTATAACACAGAAAATTGTCCAAACTTGGCACTTTGCAGTGTCTGTATGTATTGACTATGCAGAAAAGGAGAGTTAATATAGAAAAAGAAAGAAAAGAATTGTTGAAGTGTCACTTTCCTATATATACTCTCAACTCAAGTTAGCCAGGAAACTCATCTCTCTCTCTCTCTCTTTCTCTCTCTTTCCCATTCCTTTATATTATTTTGTTTATATTATGCATCACCAGCACCACACATCTCTCTCTCTCTCTTCTTAGTCTTTGAATTGAAGGATGTCTGTTTTGTGAAGCTGAGAAAAGGGTTCTTCTTTTAATTTCATTTAGCCTTCTTTGAAATAAGACATATATTTATATATATATATATATACTTCATCATCCTCACTTTGCAAATCAACTTAATTAATATTCTAGCTTCTTCTTAGTTTTCTTTATTGCTTTGGGGTTTTCTCTTACTATATATCAATCAATACTAGAGGAATAAACACACACACCCCAACTTGAGTCCTTTGTTTGTGTCTTTTATTTTAGTTCTGAATTCTCCTTGTTGGTCTCAGGTTGAGTGCTTTATATACTATACTATACTATATAGCCTGAAATCATTTCTGGGATTAACTAAAAATGCCTCAGAATAAGATTTTCCATGATCCATCACAGAATCAGATTCCTGATCTTTCCTTGCACATTAGTCTCCCAAACAGTGCTCCTTCTTCAATTTGCACTGGCACACATGAAGGGGATTCACACTTTGATATATGGAGAGCAGAATCTGATGGCCTCAGATCCCACAGTGATGGTTCAATCAAAGGAAACCCTCACACAGACACAGAACTTTCCTTAGCAAACAACCCCACAACACCCTCTGAGGCTGAGAGTCCCTGGAAGAGAAACTTTGTTAGAGTGAGACAAGAAGTTGCTGCAGCAAGGGAAAAAAATCATGGGGTTTCAGATGAAGGTGTAATTAGACCCATCAATGGAATCCCTCTCTACAGTAATAACTTTTCTTCTTTGGACAACAATCCCTCAATAGAGAAGAGGGACTCCAAGTTTTCTCTATGTGCACTTCCTTATCCTTCTTGTTCTGCTAATTCTGCTTCTTGTAATAATGGTATTACTGGGGGTGTAGAACAAATCTCAAGGTTTAATGGAATAACCTTGGAGAATCTAAGACAGCAACAGCAGTTTCAGTACTTGGAACATAATCAAAATCATCATCATCAGCAGCATCAGCAGCAGCATCAGTTTGGGATTGGAGATTCTGATTTCTCAAATGGATTTGTAAGGTCAAGAATAATGTTGCCAAGGCAACAAATTAAGAGGAACATGAGGGCACCAAGAATGCGTTGGACTAGTTCTCTTCATAGTAGATTTGTTCATGCTGTTGAGCTACTTGGAGGCCATGAAAGTGTGAATTGAAATCTCTTCTCTACCTTAATTTAATTGTGTGTGTGTGAAGGCCGACTTGGCTCAGCGGTAAGCTTGCTTGCTGTGGTGTGTGAGGTCGCTGGTTCGAATCAGCCTCTCTGCAAAAGAGGACTTGGCAGCCTTGCCTAGCAGTAAATTCCTCTTCCCCAGACACTCACGAAGTGGGTATTTGAACTGGGTCGGTTCTGTGTGTGACTAATAATACTACTCTATAACTTTTACTGTATTTTTAAAACTCCTCTTGTGTTTTTTAATGGTAGGGGCTACTCCCAAGTCAGTTTTGGAGCTCATGGATGTCAAAGATCTAACACTAGCTCATGTTAAGAGCCATTTGCAGGTATATGAATCAGACCTTGTTTTTACCCTTTCATTCTTCACAACATGTAAATCAAAATAACACAAACAAAAAAACTCTCTCTTACTCTTTCTGCGTGAGTGTACCTTTGGATTGGAGTGTGTAGACTTTGTCATAAGGTCTATCTTTAAGGCACAAGAATTGAGGCATGCAGTGAATAAATGAATTATGAACAGTTGAAGCTGTTTTTTGATACAGGGGAACCGGACAACTTCTACTTTTCATGAGAGAGAGAAAGGAAAAAAAAGAAAGAAAAAG
>JAVKPL010002538.1:0-18489 GCA_032173675.1 Gastrolobium villosum
GCAAATTTGTCAATCAGTCTAATGAGAATAAAAAATTTAAAGAGGACAATCGCAGCAATAAGCAAGCTCGCGATGATGACGAATTCCAGGAGCCGGAATTCGAATGCAATGTTATTAGTGGCGCGTTTGGTGGAGGCGGCGATACTATGAATGCCCGGCGAAAGTACCTCAGGGAGGTGCTCTCCATCCGAGAGCGTCCTAGGTTCAAAGAAGAAAAGCCAGAACCACCGTTACTATATTTCACAAGGAAAGAATTGGACGACGTGATACCAGGCCACGTAGACGGGTTGGTCATCACTGGGACGTTGGTGAACTGCAAGGTCAAAAAAATCTTCTTAGATAATGGAAGCTGCGCTGACGTCATCCTATGGCAGGCCTTTAAAAAAATGAATCTTGACGAAGAAGATCTCAGGCCCTGTAACACAGCCTTAATTGCTTTTAATGGGCAAGACACCATACCCAAAGGGTACATTGATTTGCGGTTGACATTAGGCACCAAGGAGGCATACAGATCCGAAAGGGTGAGATTCATCGTGGCCGACTTCCCTTCGGAGTACAACATGATCCTGGGGAGGCCGACCATCCACGATTGGGACATGTTGGTGTCCACCAAGCACCAAAAGCTCAAAATGATTTCTAAACAGGGTACGGTGCTCACTATAGCTGGAGACCAGAAGGAGTCTAGGGATTGCTATTTCAGATCTGTTCGAATGGTGACAAGGGATCCCAGCATTTCTACTGGAATCAGCCAGCCGGGTAACAAGCCCCCTCCACACAGATCGGTTAACATGGTCGACTTTGATATGCGAGATGAGGAGCAGATGCCACGACCAGAACCAGAGGGTGAGCTGGAAACTATAAATATTGGAAAACCGGGGCAGGATGCTAAAATAGGCAAGGACCTAGATACAGACGACAAGCAGAGCCTGGTTGCATGTCTGGGCCGTAACCAGGATGTTTTCGCGTGGAGGTCATCTGACATCCCTGGGGTGGACCCGAGTTTTTGTTGCCACAAGCTTTCTGTGTATCCGGGATCAAAGCCGGTAGCCCAAAAGAAGCGAAATCTCAGCTCGGAGCGACGTCAAGTGCTGGAAGATCATGTAAAAGAACTACTAGAAGCAGGGTTCATTAGAGAAATACAATATACGACTTGGTTATCTAATGTGGTGATGGTAAAGAAGCCAAGCGGGAAATGGCGAGTGTGCACCGACTACACAGACCTAAACAAGGTATGTCCTAAAGATGCATACCCAATGCCGAACATTGATCAATTGGTCGACAGCTCATCTGGTTTCCGGATGCTGTCCTTTATGGACGCATACTCCGGTTACAACCAAATCCCATTACATCCTGATGACCAGGAAAAAACTGCGTTTATTGCTGAGAAAGCCAATTACTGCTATAACGTCATGCCATTTGGGCTGAAAAATTCCGGAGCCACATATCAGAGGATGATGAACCAGGTCTTCTCGGATCAGTTGGGTAAAAACGTGGAGGTATATATTGATGATATGATTGTCAAATCAGCCGGCATGGAAGCACATATTCAGGACTTGGAACAAACATTTGGCAAATTACGACAACACCGCATTCGTTTGAATCCAGCAAAGTGTGCTTTTGGAGTTTTTGCAGGAAAATTTCTGGGCTTCATGTTAACACACCGGGGTATAGAAGCCAACCCGGATAAATGTGGAGCCATATTGCAGATGACGGCCCCGAAAAATAAGAAAGAAATACAGCAATTGACGGGAAGGCTGGCATCCCTCACCCGTTTCTTACCCCGGTCAGCAGAGACAGCCCTTCCTTTCTTTAAACTGCTGCGAAAGGAAGTGCAGTACGGATGGAGTACAGATTGCGAAGTCGCATTCCAGGAGATTAAGAGGAGATTATCTTCTCCACCCATTCTGGCCAAACCCAAAGAACAAGAAACTTTAATCCTTTACTTGTCAGTTGGGGAGTTGGCGGTCAGCTCGGTCCTGGTGCGAGAAGACGATGAAGGCCAACAACCCATCTACTTTGTAAGCCGACTCTTACAAGGAGCCGAACTGCGGTACCAGCGGTTAGAAAAGATAGCTTTTGCCCTCCTCACTTCAGCCCGCCGACTTCGACCATACTTCCAAGCTCACAAGATCCTGGTTCGGTCCGATTTCCCAATACGACAGATACTGCACAAGCCGGACTTAGCAGGCAGAATGATGAGCTGGGCCATCGAACTATCCGCGTTCGACATCACATTTGAGAACCGAAAGGCAATCAAATCACAAGCTCTGGCTGACTTTGTCCGCGAATTAACCTCGGCACCCAATATCTCTCCTGACAATTTGGATAGATGGACCATATATGTGGATGGATCCTCTAATTCAAAGGGAAGTGGAGCCGGGGTCATTATCGAGAATCCGGACGGAGTAGCGGTTGAATATTCCATGAAAATGGATTTTGAGACCTCGAACAATCAGGCGGAGTATGAAGCCTTCATAGCCGGCTTGCTCCAGGCTAAAGAGCTTGGAGCCCGGAAGGTCAGAATCTGCAGTGATTCCCAGTTGGTCACTTCGCAGGTCGAGGGCAACTATCAGGCAAAAGGACCCTTGTTGGTGAAATATCTGGAGCATGTCAAGCAGGTAATGGCACACTTTGAGGAGGTGGAAATCAGCCACATCCCAAGGAACGCAAATAACAGGGCGGACATATTATCCAAGCTCGCCAGTACGAAAGGATGGGGCAATTACAGAACCGTCATAGAGCAGAATATTCCCGAGCCGACCTGCGTAATGCACATCTCACAGGTAGATGATTGGCGTAGCAACATAATTGCATACCTTAATGGGGGTACTGTGCCCGAAGAAAAAGCTGCGGCCAGGAAACTCATCCGGGATGCCGCATCATATACCTTAATTGAAGGGCAGTTGTATAAAAAGGGGATCTCAACTCCCCTACTCAAATGTGTCAACTCAGACAGAGCACAGTATGTTTTATCCGAAATACATGAAGGGATCAACGGCCAGCATGTCGGTGGGAAAGCCTTGGCTCGGAAGGCACTTCGTGCCGGCTACTTCTGGCCGTCCATGGCAAAGGATGCAAAGGATCACGTACAACGATGTGATGAATGCCAGAGGCATGGTAAAAACCTCTTGGCCCCACCTGAAGAGCTGAACTTTATTACAGCTCCATGGCCGTTCTACAAATGGGGAATGGACATTCTGGGGCCGTTTACAGCAGCAGAGGGTCAGCTTAAATGGTTGATAGTCGCCATTGATTACTTCACCAAGTGGATCGAGGCAGAGCCAATTGCTTCCATTACCTCGGCCCGAATACAGCGTTTCTTAGAAAGAAACGTAGTATGCCGTTTTGGTATCCCGGCGGAAATTGTAACGGATAACGGCACCCAGTTCACTAGCAAAGGGTTTCAAAACCTTATGGCTGGGCTCCATATTCGGCACAGATTTGCCTCGGTGGAACACCCTCAGACTAATGGGCAGGCTGAAGCAGCTAACAAGGTTATAGTTGAAGGCTTACGCCGACGTATGGAGCAATCCGCTAAAGGTAAGTGGGTAGAAGAGCTCTACTACGTGCTTTGGGGGTACAGAACCACGGTTCAAACCTCGGTGGGTGAATCTCCCTTCAAACTCACATATGGATGTGAGGCCATGATCCCAGTGGAGTTAGGGGAACCATCTTGGAGAAGAGTTCAAACTCTTACGCAAACAGAAAAGGATAATAATGATAAGGTGGCGGTTGAGCTTGACCTAATAGAAGAAGTCCGAACTATGGCGTACTGCAGAAACTACGCGGCCAAGCAACTGGTGGCTAACCGGTTCAATAAAAAGGTGCGACCTCGGTCATTTGAAGCTGAAGAGTTAGTCCTGCGAAGGGCGGATATAGGAGGGCGAAACGCGTCACAAGGAAAATTAGCCCCATGATGGGAAGGACCATTCAGAGTCAAAAACAAATTGTCCAAAGGAGCTTACGTGCTAGAAACTCTGAAAGGAAAGCAGGTGGCAAGGACATGGAATGCAGATAAGTTGAAAAAATATTACAGTTAAATCAAATGTCTTGCTTGCACAATGCAAAAACGATGTTTTCTTTTATAACTTTGTAATTCAATAAATTCCGCATTTATATTATTTATAAGTTGTGTCCAACTTTGATAATTTATGCAATGAATGCACATTCCGACGTCTGGAAACCAGCGTTGCAAGAAATTGAACCCACCGTTGCAAAAAAGAAACTCGGTTGAGTGTTCATTTCTGAACTAGAATCCGAGCTTCACAATCCCATGTTAAAGGGGAAGTTCTGAATTCTAGATTAAAATCCGAAGTTATGGGAACCCAGCCGGCCAAATAGGCCAGAGCCGAGTGTTCTAACCCGGATTAACATATCGAACCTGCCAACTTGGTTGAGAGTTCGAATATAAGTTGAATCCGCGATAGATGAACCCGTTGGAAGTTCAAAATACGCGAAGAAAAGAACTAGGCCCGGGCGTTTGAACCCGCCTTGCCTAAAGGGCAAGGTTGAGAGTGCTAACCTTGGCCCATTTATGGAAAGTGGGAAATTGTGCTGAGGGGACGCCCTCGCACGATATCTCGGCTAAATTCAAAATCCGGCAACAAAACTCGAAATATATGAGACGGATATTGCAATTAAAGCAGATAAACTACACAATTAATTCTATTTTTGAATTAATATCAAATTAGACCAAAGTGTTTTTACAAAAAAAAAAAAAGAGAAAGGCCGGGATGACAACGGCATGTTACAAATTACGGGGTATTCCCCCTCAAATTTGGCTGAGAGCCGGAATCCTGCTGCCGATCTTCCTCCTCCGAGACAGGGACCAAACCCTCCCCATCCGCTGCGATTGGCTCCTCGGCTGCCGAGTGGAAAATTCCGCCGCTGATGTAGCCATAGCAATCCAGCTGATCCAGGTTAAGAGACGCTTCAGGGTTAAAAAATTTAACCTGGTTCACCGCATTGTTGAAAGCGGAACCAACAGCATTTTCAAGTACAGTCTGGCTTTGATTATAGTCAGCCTGCAACTCCTCCTGCTGCGCCCTCAGCTGCCTCAGTTGAGAGGCCATCTCCTCATGTGCAGCCTCCGCCTTGGACAGCATGGATAGCTTGGCTTTGACGAACCTTAGTATGGCGTCCTTGCCACTTTCCACTCCGCAGCAATCCGAGATAGCATTCAAGTCGGCTTGCGAATTATGCACTGACAGACTGAGCTTGGCCACATCAGATTTCAGAACTTGATTTTCCTGCCTTAGCTCGGCTAGCTGACTCTGCATGTTGTCCTTCTCGGATAAAATTTCGGAGTGCTTCTCGAGCAGGAGGGAGTACGGTTTCATCAAGGAAGCCGCCTTGAAAAGATATTGCTTGGCTTTCTGAAGCTCATCCGCTTCGGCCTTTGAAGGAGCAGGAGAGCCATAGAAGGAAGGTGGAGCGCGGGTCACGCCACGCAGCTCGGCAGTGACCCCCATCTCCCATAATGAACCTCTCCTTAAGCCAGCAGGCAGGGGAGAGGGTGGGGCGCTACCCCTTGCAACAGATACCACGGCCCGGGTGGTGCCTCCAGTAGTAAGGGGGGTCTCCTCTGGTTCCCCATCCAACCAGTTTTCACCATCATTGGTCAGATCCAAGATGGAGGTGCCATGATGGGGCTCAGGGTTGGATGAACCCGCACCCAGAGAAGGAGCAGCAACCTTCGTTTTCTTTGAAGGGGGGGGACGGGCTACACCCTTGCCCCGCAAAACCCGGCAATAATCAGGCACATCATCCGAGCTGGGATTCATGGTTAAACCTGGCAAATAAAAGAAGCAAGGTTACCAGCATAATCAAGGACATATCAGACTCCAAAGCAAGATAAAAACGACAAGTAAATGAAAAAGGAAAAAAGAAAACAATGTTGAAAAGCATACTGGGCTGATCGCTTGCAACAGAGGACTTAGCAACCAAAGACGCAGCACTCATATGACCCCGGGTATGGACATGGGTTAGCAAGGTCTTGACATTGAGCTTCTCCTCGGTAGATAAGGGCAGCCTGTAGTCAGCCGACTTGCGAAGGTAATGTTGATGGGACCAATATAATGGGAATTTCCCCTCATCTTTTTCCCCAACAAACCACGGCTTCTCACCGGCCTCGGCCACGACCTTGAAGTACGCGCCTTTGAAGTTTTTGAAGGAGTCACTATATACAGAGAACAACCTCCTAGACGGCTTACTAATACGACCCCGGATGCTGGCCCAACCCTTCAACTTGGGAGGTTCAGAACCGGAGCGTGGGGTATAAATGTTAAAAAAATACATAAACAGGGCAACGGAGCAGTTAACGGACAAGGATACGCAGAGTTGCTCGAAGGCAACAATATATGCCCATCCGTTAGGGTGAATTTGAGTGGGAGCTAAAAGGAAATGGTTTAGAAGACATATAATAAAGGGGGAAAAAGGAAAGCGAATACCGATCTTGGTGATCAAGTCTCGGTAAAAGAAGAAAAAGGGAGGCTCTTGCGGATTCCGACCTGAGCACACTGGCTCATCCTCCGCTGGGCAGAAGGTATTAAAACCTATCGGGTTACCAATGGGTAACCCGGATATTTCCTCTGTGGTGAGGGAGGACCTAAAACTAAGGACTTCCTGAGTCACCCAGGGAAATTGCCGGCGCAGACTGACACCCACCGGGGCAGAACCTTCTTCAACTACCGCAACCTCGGCTTCCAGCTCGTGATTAGATGAGGTAGTCTCCACGTTGAGTTCTGCAGAAGGGGACTCCATAAGAACCTAGAACAGCAAAATGGGTGGATTAAAAACAACAAAAGAAGCAAAAGTACACGCACCTGAGTTAAATAAACTACAGTGTGAAGAGCTCGACGAACTATCTGAAGAGGTCATGGGAACTGAAGTTCTAAATCCGACATGGTGAGAACAACTGCCTAGGACAAGGTTCGCCATGAAGTCATTACCATTCCCAATAAATTGCGCGCTGAGATGAACGCAATTGAAGCACAGATTTGGATTCTGAGAAAGGGAGGTCGATGGTAGGGGCTGAACAGAAGACGGATTCAAGGAAACCTGATCTCGAGGACCAGTGATGAGAAGGGAAGACGACCTAGGTCTATCATCTAAGGAAGGGTTGGCGCTCGTGGGCATACAGCCCGCGATACGGTTAGAAGGCAAGGACCGACCTCGCCTCGAGGGTCGAGACCGCCCTTGACCATTGGGACGAGATCCCACTGGTGGACAGCGTCCAGAGCCAGAAGCACGACGACGACGCTCGGGCCTAGAGGCCGGCAGCCGACGTCCACGGCTAGAAGAGGCACCTTGGCCTCGAGTCACCTCCTTCTCAGCAGCCCTAGCTTCCTCCTCTGCCAAGATTTCGTCACTCCGGCCGAAAACACGAGGACAAGTGGCCCTCCTATACTCATAAGGAACTCCCTTATCCATATTGGAAACTTTTCCAGACAAGAGCAACAAACGCCAACCAGTGACAGTAAGAAAACTGAAGGTAAAGAGGACGAATGCGAATGCAGACTAAATGCGGTGTAATGAAAGCAATAACCACAGGAATGCAAGCAACAAGCAGTAATGGAAGGCAAGGAGATAAAAAAAAGAAGGGTCAGAAAACTCGTACTTACAGAGCAAATGACGCTAAAGTACCGAATGGAGAAGATTGATGCTTCCAGAAAATCGCGAAACACAAATATCACAAATCGCAAGTGAAGTAACGAAAGAAGCAGAAGGTGAAGAAAGGGGGGGAAACGTCAGTAAAATAGGAAGAGGGGAGAAGTCCAAGAGATATGACCCGCGAAAATGAAAAGGCAGGGGTAAAAGCGTAAATGCAAAAGCAAAAAGCACCTGACAAGACAAAACGATTGATATCTGTACAGTCGCAGTCGCATTAAATGCCAAGACGGCGCACAGATAATCAAACGATACGCATCATGATGGCTTGAAACACGTGGAGGATGACCGCAAGATGAAAGACTGGCGTGTGAATTCATATCGGCTATACAGCTGAGATGTTTCAGGTCAGACGATTAACGCAACTCGGCAGCCAGATAGCTCAGCCTACCGAGCTGGGGGGCAACTGTTATGGGCTAGACCTAGGCCCACTATGCACCTCGGCCCGAAGCCCACATTGCACCTCGGCCAGCCACCAAACCCTAGAGCCGGGCTATATAAGGCAGGTAAAGCAGAGCAGTAAGGTACACATTTTCTAATCCCAAACACTGTAGATCACACACACACCTTGAAGGCATACGCCTAGGTCAGTGTCAGTGATCCACGTTCCTCCCAGATACCTAATCTATAGGCATCTAGAGAGAAACACTCGTATCCAAGATCAATCATCCAACCTACGTTGGACACATATGCCAACAGGCAGAACAGTTTTATAAACAAATTTTGTCTGTAAATATAACCTCTTTAATATATTAGATAGGGACACGATCCGTTTACAAACTTTTAGAATTTTTTTACAAATTACATTATATTCTCCCGGGAAAATATAGTGTAGTTTACAAAAATTCATATTCTCCCAAGAGAATATAGTGTAGTTTGTAAATAAAAAAGTTTGTAAATATAACCTGCCCCTAATAGATATGCTAAATTTATGTAAATATTTCTGACTATATAAAGCTCAAGCTAATCACTTGTCTCTCTTCATCTTAACCAATGACGCACAAGAATTACAAGAAAATGAGTAACCTTATAGAGAGAAAGCCACATGTTGTGTTGACTCCATATCCAGTACAAGGCCATATCAACCCATTGTTAAAACTAGCAAAACTTCTTCATCTAAGAGGCTTTCACATAACGTTTGTTCATACTGAGTACAACCACAAACGCGTGCTCAAATCAAGAGGTTCCAACGCCCTTGATGGCCTCACAGACTCAATGGATGGTGATGATGAAGTTGCTCCAGACATGTACTCTCTTTGTTACTCAATCAGAAAGAACTTTATATTCTACTTTCGCAACCTTCTTTCTAGACTTAATGACTCTGCCTCTAATGACCTTATTCCCCCATTTACTTGCTTAGTTTCTGATTGTTCCATGAACTTCACTATACAAGCTGCTGAAGAACTTTCAGTCCCTATTGTTCTATTTTGCCCAGTTAGTGCGTGTTCATTCTTGTTTATTATGCACTTTCCTACTTTGTTGGATAAAGGTCTCATACCACTCAAAGTTACCCAATTTAATTAAAGTTTATTTTTTCCTTCACCATAGAATATAGTATCTGTATATGTGGGAAAATAATAGACGGTTTGTTTGTTTGTTTTTTTTTTTTTTTTTTTGTATAACCTAGAGGTATCATCATCCAACCTCCTCCGGTCACCTTGATATCGGGGTACGACCATGTAGGCTAGCCCCTCATTGGAACAATGGGTGCATTGAGCTTCGCTACCGGAGGAAGGATGAGACTAATCTCCCATTTGAGGAGGGAGACACATCCTCTGGCACCCAAAGAGTTTTCAAGAATTTATTTGAGACAGACCAACTGTTTGTTATAGAAGTAGATATGTTTATGGGAAAATATTTTCTCATGTCATAGGAGAGTTGTTTTCTCCTACTAGTGACTCTTCGATTTTCGTATAATATTTTCTTTTACTTTTTTATTTTATTAATAGATGTGGACCCCATATAATATGTATACAACTATGACGTGAGAAATTTTTTTCATACCGCATGACAAAATCAAAACCCTATATTTATAGGGTAGATTATGTCCATATAATAGTGATTTAGAGAAGTAGGGGAATAGACAAAACTCTACAGTGGAATAAATGTGTACAACGAGGGAATATTTTTCTCTCATTAGGGGTTGAATAGTTTAGCCCCTATTATCGGTCTTAATAGTAGATTAATGAATTGGGCCTACGAGGCCGATTCAACATATGAATTTTTTTTTAATGTCAAATACCAATAAACACAGTTAATTGAGTCAAAGTGTTATAATTTAAGTGGCTGTGGCAGAGTCCCCAATGCTACATAAGGATTACAAATGTTATAGTTTATATGTATTCATTCATATACGGAGCTTGAAGCTATTGGTGTTTGAAATATGATATGCAGATGAGAGTTATTTGACAAATGGGTATTTGGACACCAAAGTAGATTGGATTCAATGCATTCAAAACCTTAGGCTGAAGATTGGATGTTAGAATTTGTGATTGAAATGGCAGAGAGAGTTCATAAAGCATCTGCTATTGTTTTTAATACTTCATATGAACTTGAGAGTGAGGCAATGAATGCTCTCTCCTCTATGTTCCCATCTCTTTATACCATTGGCCCTTTCCCTTCATTTTTGAATCAAAGTCCACAGAACCACTTGGCATCTCTAGGTTCCAATCCAAGGAACCGGGGTCTGTTGTTTATGTGAATTTTGGCAGCATAACAGTTATGTCTCAAGAGCAACTCCTTGAGTTTGCTTGGGGTTTAGCCAATAGCAAGAAACCTTTTTTGTGGATCATCAGGCCTGACCTTGTCATTGGTGGCTCTTTGGTTTTGTCATCTGAGTTTGTCAATGAAACTTCAGATAGAGGCCTAATAGCAAGTTGGTGTCAACAAGAGCAAGTGCTGAACCATCCTTCAATTGGTGGATTCTTGACTCATTGTGCATGGAACTCAACCACTGAAAGCTTGTGTGCAGGAGTGCCAATGTTGTGTTGGCCATTCTTTGCTGATCAACCAACAAATTGTAGATATATTTGCAATGAATGGGATGTTGGGATTGAAATTGATACCAATGTGAAGAGAGAGGAGGTGGAGCAGATGGTCAATGAATTGATGGTGGGAGAGAAAGGAAACAAGATGAGGCAAAAGATCATGGAATTGAAGAAGAAGGCAGAGGAGGACACTAGGCCTGGTGGTTGTTCATACATGAACTTGGACAAAGTGATTAAGGAGGTTTTGGTTAAACAAAATTAGACTAAACTGATAAAGTCATTGATTTTCCCCTCTTGAACTTGTTGCATTGTTAAGAAAAAAATGATACATCAGTTAGAAGTGCTAGTCATGTTTAAAATATAAGATATCAACATCATTGTATTTTCCCCCAAGTTCTGTTCCAATATCTTACATGAACTTTTGGATTAACAGCTTACCACAATATTAAAAGTTATAGCTTTTAATCAGGCCATAACTCTTTATCTTTATCAGCTCAAGCGTAATGATTGAGCTGATGATTAGTTTGATGTAAAATTATGGAGGATTCCTTTTTAATTACCATTCCACAAAATCTCACTTACATAGGTTATGAATAGCACTAAAATTTGATACATCAATTAATTCGTACTATTTTTTTTAAAAAAAAAATGAGTAAAGAGGCCATCCCATATTGCTACGTATCCAGAATACACACACCAAAGGATTCATTTTCAAGAAGGTAAATTTACATTTTAAATATGATCTTTAGCTGCAAGAAGAAGCACAAAATCCATACTGTACTTTCTGCCTAAAATTATTTGTAATTTCTATCATTCTGGTTTCCAAGCTGAATATTTGGAGAGGTATTTTCAAAAGGAGTAATCACTGTGGAATTTGAAGTGAGAAGCATAGACAAGGTGCCACCATTCTTTCCCTGGAAATGTCTCTTAGGAGGTAAAGAGTTTTTGCTCACTACTATACTACTTCCGTCTTTAGGTGACTCATGGGGTGTCAACGGAACCTGCCAAAAATCAGCAATTAAACTTATATCAACTTTTGGCTTTTGAGGAGAATTGATAACAACTTGTTCTCAAATAAATAGCTTGAATCATATTAGCAAAATAAAGGGTAAATCCCAGTGCACAAGATTCCTTGATTTGTAAGGATAAAGATGAGGGTCAATTGTAAATAGTTTTATTCTTATAATTTTACAAATGAGTTGTTTCCTAGACTCAATCCCGTAACTTTCTGGTCACAAAGAACAACGTTATTGCTGCTTCAAGGATCACCATCTTCATTATGTGTAAAGATATGGGAAAATATACCTTCTGTGTCTCTTTCTTTGATGCTTCTCTTTCCTTGTGAAAATCAGGTAGTGGTAAGCTATGCAACAAAATCTTTGACGTAGTTTTCTCATTTTTTCCTCTGCTTTCTCCTGCACGTAAGAGGATTGAATGCTACTGATTAAGCTGAAGGAACCATGTAAGATAATGATCACATTGACAATTTACTCTTGGTGTTGTTGATGTTACATATCAACCTACCTTATGCAGTTGCACTTTGTGAGCTTCACTAGCATTGAGCTTTTCTTCAAGTTTCTGAATTGATGAAGATCAATAGACAAAGAAAGTCGAGTAATTTAATAAATATATTAAGGTTAATGTAATAATCAACTGAATCATAAGAGAAAAGTCATGAATGTAGTTTTGCCTTCTTTCTACTTGCAGCCCTTTCTTCTGTCCTCAAGCTAAACATGGAGGATATATTCGAGGGTGTCATTTTATTTCTGCATGCATTTAAAGCATTGCAAATATTAGTCTAGAAACAATAACCACAAAAATGAAGCCTCTTCAAGGTGTAGATGCAAATGATGGTAAAGGTGCTTGTAACACAATCCACTTAAAGCATCGAATGTTTTTAGAGCTAATACATAACAGTCATATATATACACATAAAACTGTATATATAATCATATGCCCGTGATTTGTGCTCTTCCTAGCCTTTCAGCCTTACTTCTAACATGTTTCGATTCATTTCTATTATCAAAAAATGAATGCCTCAAGACAAATTGATCAGTTATTCTTAAGAATTCTTAGTAAGTGTTTAAAAAAGCAGGGTCATATGACAAATAAGTAGGTGATTTGCTCCTATGATTTTACAAAATTACATGGAAGATAGAAGGATGTGATTAGCTACAAAATACTTGGCACAAAATTTTTTTTTCATGTGATTAAGAACTTCTCAAAATCAGGTACCTTTTCTTTTCTGTTAATGGGGTAAAAGAAGAATGCTTTTGCAACTCATTCTTTGAAGCCTGCAATAGAAAAATGACTCACTTTAGCATCCTCGACAGCAATTACAACTTGGAAGATCATAACAAAATGAAAGTTGAGGGTTTTGTTAGAGGGTATATAATTGAATAGGCATAGCAAGGAGGCTGGAATACCTTTGAAGCCATGGAAGAACCAGCTCCACCTCTTGTACATTCAAATTTTCTCATGACTATTGCTGTTAATCTACTAGCAGTTGATCTCTCTTTATCAGCAGAGCTTAATGGAGACTCATTGCTCACTGGGGTAGCAATATTATCTCTATTTGAAACAAAAGGAGCAGTGGATTTGACTGGTTTAGAGATGAACTTAGAGGTTCTAATACCCTTTAACAACTTGGATAAAGAAAGTTTTTTTTTCTTCCTGCCCATTGATTGCAAAACTTCCTTATCAAAGTTGGAACCTTGCTGCAAAAACTACTTTTGTGTAAGTTCCATCTACTAGAAAAATCAAAACAGGAAAAAAAAATCTGGCAACAAAAATCAATAGAATTTACCTTCAGTGTGTCCATTGGTGGTGTTGCACTAGCATTTTCACTTAGGTCCTTACAGTTATCAACATCTTCAAGCTGGTTTTGCATTTTAACCAACATTGAACTCCCTACAAAAGCTTGGTGTTCTATCTCCAGTTGAGCTCCTTCCACCTTGTTACTTTGAGGTAAAACCTTTGCATTTTCTTCACCGATAGAAAGTTCAGATTTTGGACTTTTCAGTTGTGAATTATGGGTGTTATCAACTACTAATGCCTCATGATCTTGATCTGTCTGTGTGGCACTGTTTGCTTGTTCATGCAAAGCAGCAGCTTTTTGTGCAGCAAGTTTCTTGAAGTGAGCTTCAAGGAAAGCTTTCTTCTGTGCAACTGAACCACGTTGTGAAACCCTCTCTGCCTCTTCAACATAGTGGTTGTGAGAGAGAGGAGACCATTTCTCGCATGCCAGTGACTCTTCAGATAAGTACCACCTAAGTGAGATTGATCCTTCACGTGCAAGAATAGGATTGCTCTGAAATTCAAAAGTTTCACAGGTTTTTCAAGGTGAACCTCCATAGAATCATAGTGAATGAAAAGGTCTAATCATAACTAATGGCAACCGCCCAAAAAACAAACAAGAAAAGAAAGTTTAAGGTACACTGTGTTATTGAAACCCAACTCATCAAAAAGAGTAACAAGCAGTAATAGCATAGCAATTAAACAAGTGAAAACAAAAATGAACAACTGAATTGTTATTTTTTTTTCTCTTTTATCCTGTTGTTCATTAACAAGATGAAAAATGAAGGATTTTGTGAAGTAAAACAAGGAAAATACCGTTTCACATAATCCAAGAATCCAATAGTAGAAAATCTTGGAAACAGAAGTGAGTGCTAAATGAATGAACTGACCTTGTTGGCTTCATTGCAAATGCCAGAGGCGTAACAGAAATCTTGGGGTGACTCATGGGGTGTCAGCGGATCCTGCAAGAAATCAATCAGCAATTAAACTTATATCAACTTTTGGCTGTTGAGGAGAATTGGTAACAACTTGTTTTTTAAGAAATTAAATTTATCAGATCTATGTTATCGAAGCCGAAAGCAATTTTGCACATGTTATCGAAGGTGAAGCGTTGTAGAATGTCTTGTAAATCGATAACGAGTGTTGTTTTTTCAGCTTTGGAGAGAATGGAGAACACATAACCAGTGATAGGGTAAGCTTTTGGAATAGCGGTGGTAGAAGAACAAGTGTTGGTTGTTGGATTTGGTCTGTGTTGTGTTGTGACTAAGAACCAAACCATAGTTGGCAACAAAAGAACCAACAAAGCTATAATCCACGTTTCAAATTCCATTTTGATATTATTAGCAAAATAAATTTAAAATAAATAGCTTGAATCATTATTAGCAAAATAAATAAGGGGGCGTTTGGTATGAGAATTTTTTTTGGAATAGTAGGAAAATATAATAGATAGAGAAGTGATTGGAAGGTGAGATAAAGTGAAATAGATAGAAAAATGTAAAAAAAAATTGTTTGGTGGGAGAAAACTTTACTGGGAAAATTATGTAACTTTATGAAATCAACAGTGCATTAAGAGTGAGATAACCGGTTTTCCGAAAAATCCCACCTTCAAATTGGGTCTTTGAACAGTGAGAATATCTATGTTTCTCATAAATCCATACTTCCTGGATAGATGGGTTTTTTGAGAAAATATGTTGAAACAAACATGGTGTTTCTAAAAGTCATACTTGAGAAACATAAATATCCGCTTAAAACTATCCCAACCAAACACCACCTAAAGGGTAAATCCCGGTGCATAAGGTTCCCAAATTTGCAAGGATAGAGATGAGAGTCAATTTTATATAATTTTATCGTTAGAATATTACAAATAGGTTATTTCTTAGACTCAATTCCGTGACTTTCTGGTCACAACAAGCAACCTTATTGCTACTACAAGGTTGACCATCTTCAATATTTGTAAACATATGAGAAAATATACCTTCCTTGTCTTTCTCTTTGAAGCTTCTCTTTTCTTGTGAAAATCAGGTAGTGGCATGGCTATGCAACAAAAGCTTTGAAGTAGTTTTCTCATCTTTACCATAGTTTCCTCCAGTACGTAAGATAATGATCACGTTGACAATAAGAGATACGAAAGAGGGGCACGACTTATTTGATATGAAATACAAATGACCTATTTATAGGCCAAAATACAAAAATTGTAACTCCACAATAAAAATAATTAATATCATAACAGTCTCACATAACTCCACAATAAAGACACTTAACACCATAACTGTCACATATAATTTCAGAAACTTAAAAACATAAAACTGAATATTTAAACCCATTAAAAATTAAATTGACCACAAAATTAAACCTATTAAAAATAAGACTGACACTGCACGTTAAACGTTTATCCAACCCTCATCAAATCTCAATTTTATTGGATAATTAATTTAATTAATTTTGTTTCCTTAATTTTATCCAATTGATTGGTTTACCAAATTTCAGAAAATTAATTTAATTATTTGTTTTCCTTTAATCTGAAAATGCCAAATTCGTTTTTAATAATGATAAATTAATTTTATTTTATTTTTCTTTTGTGTTTGGCTGGTTGCATCGAAAAATTCATATGTTTGATAAAGTCTAAGGAATTAAAGTGATCAATTTTTTTATATATTTTTTCAATTAGAACATAGGCCTACCTGATCTCTCAAAATAACACGTTATATTGATTATTTGTTTAAAAAAAATTAGAATCATATATAGCACAAAAATAGGTCACCAGTAATTATTGATGAAATAATCAATAGTATGTTATTTTTAACAATAAATTTAGCATATTTGAAAATTTAAGAATTTTCAAACATCATTACGTGTTAATTATTTTTGATTTCGTTCATTTAATATAAATTTTAAATTAACAATAATTTTGTTATTTATTATCTAAATTATTAAATACAAATTAATATTTTGAGATTAAATATTGTGCCTATTTTTGTTTTTTCATGCATACTCTGGACCTATTTAATTCCATAAGCACTAAAAGGGATTCTCATAGATGAAAGGAGGCCGTTTAAATTGAAATCCTCAACATCAAATACCGAAAGCATAAAGTAAACAACAAAGTTGATGAGAGAAAACGGATTTGAAGAGTACCTTGGTGGATATTTGTTATAGTCCAATTGTTTAATTGATTAAATATTTTTTTTTTTGGAGATAGCCAATTGATTAATTGATTGAAAATATGTTTTGATGATTATAATTAATTTGATGTTAATTTAAGTGATGTTTGAAATTGTATGTAACGGTATATTAGCTATGTAACGGTATATTAACTATCTTATCTAAACATCCTATCTACGGTTACAAAAGTAAACACCATATCTACGGTTACAAAAGATATTCTCATAACGGCTAATATACCGTTACATAGTTAATATACCGTTACATAGTTAATATACCGTTACATAGCTAATATATCGTTACATAGTTAATATACCGTTACATACAATCTCCACCAAGTAATAATATTTTATTATCTTTAAATTACTAATGAACTGATTGTTTGAGATTTCAGAATAATATTTATTCTGATTTGAAATAATATTCTAGATAATTGAAGATTGAAGAAGGTATGGAAGATATCATCAAGAGAGAGAAAAGCATGGGATCAATATTCAAGATAATTGAACATTGCATAAAGATTAGAGAAGATATGAAAGATATCATAAAGAGAGAGAGAAAAACATGGGATTAAGTAAAGTTTAGGATAGATTTTATTTTTTTAGATTTTATGTAAAAGAAATAAAATATTCTTTGTCAAAGATTTAGATTAAAATTGCATTACATAATATATTAAGATATTTAAGGTTTACATCTTTTTTATTTGAAAAAATTAGAAATCTTATTTTTGAAAATTTCATTTAAGGGTAAAATTATTATATAAATCATCAAAATCATTAGATACTAATTGAGAAATAATCTTCAAGTCATTATATTTCAAGAATTTTTTTATAATAATATATATATATATATATATATATATATATATATTATTACCGAAATTATTTTTTTCTTCCGAAAAAAATTCTTACATGAATCTTTTCGTTTTTTTTTTCTTCCAGATTTATCTTACAATGATTAATTAGTGTTAATTAAAATAGGGAAAGATATAATAACAACTAAGTTGTGTTACTACCATGTTACTACCAATCAATCTCACCGTTAGATCGATTATGTTGATCCAACGGTTATATTTATTTCCATATTTGTATGGTTATGATTCCGCATATTTAAAGTTAAAGCATTAAATATGGGAAATCATAACTATACAAAGGTGGAAATAAATATAAAGTATTAAATATGAGAAATCATGACTATACAAAGATGGAAATAAATATAACTGTTGGATCAACATAATCGATCTAATGGTAAAATTGATTGTTAGTAACATGGTAATAACATAACTTGGTTGTTACAATATCCTTCCCCATTAAAATAAAATATAATCCTGAAATATCATAATTTTACTTGTAATATCAGATTTTTTGAATTCTGAAATCATAAATAACTTTGAGAAAACACTTATAACTCTTCTCTCTTTTATTATTAGAAAATATTTTTCACTATATGTTTATATCCATAATTATTATTGAAGAGACAAATATTTTTCACTCTAAAATATTGAGTATTCCCTTAATTTCCTTTCACAATATTTTTCATTTTTTCCATGTTCACCTATTGAAGAGACATCTTGCATCCATACATTTTACGAGATGTGACTCTACTAAAATATTGAGCCACTATTCCCTTAATTTCCTTTCACACTCCTTTTCATTTTTTCCAATCTAAAGACTAAATGCATGTCAATATTCAATATGACAATATCTGAAAACTCATTTTTTTTTCTCCATATATAAATAACATTTGTCATAAATCAAGTATTTTCTTCCTTGGTTTTTGTAGGGAAGTATCAAGACAAAAAATTTGGATATTGTAAAAACTTGACATAATAAATAAAATACTACTTGAAACTAAAAAAACAAAAATAGAAATTGAA
>JAVKPL010002539.1:0-18471 GCA_032173675.1 Gastrolobium villosum
ATCCAAGCTTACATATAAGCACACATATTCAAATTTTCCACGAATTCATCGTGGTTCCAAATCCCCCACCATGTCAAAGTTATACCACTAATTCCACAAATACTCAATTATTCTAGCTCCCCATAAATTTAGGGAATATATACCAACATCATCATCACAATATCAACTCAATTCAATCATACTTACTAACCACAAGACCACACATTCAACTATGGTAGCATTCTACCCAAAATGGTTAAACATACTATCTCAATTTATTCTCACTAAGTCCTTAATTACATCAACTTCACTTACAACATCTATGTCAGTGGAGCAATCAACACTGCAACCACGATCTCAGTCTAAGGATTGGCATGGTGCTCCAGGTTTGTCACGAAGGCATCTTATAATGGCCACACATATGACACGAAGAAATGGGTTGATCAGACCCAAACTAAGGAATCACATGTGCAGTAATCAATATGAGTCTATGTATAACTATACAACACTCACCACAATGACACAATCATCAGAGTTCCCTAAGAAACTGCTCTGATACCATAAAATGTAACAGCCCTTTGTTCACCGGTGTTGTTATCATTAATTATGATATTAAGCGCAGTTACAATCACAGTAGTTCATTTATAAAATACGGGTAAACTTTTTTCATTCATTACGCAACATTCAAAATCGTTAAGCGGAATAACTAAAAGCTGTGACCGTAACAGTGACACATTGCAGAAGACTTATTTCATCTAATGACAATTTATTTCACTTATTATTGAACTCACAGGGTTCCCATAAACTCCTTATATTGCCATCTTTTTGTACATTTACTACCTATCCAAAACTACCCCCACTCAGATGACCAGGCACCTGAATACGCACAAAACGTAAAATTTACTGGAGATTGGTGCCAGGTGGCGCCATTATGGCGCCAACCAGCACCACAACATTTCTTGAAGACTGGCGCCAGGTGGCGCCATTATGGCGCCAACCAGTGCCACAACACTGCCTTATTTTGCCCATTTCGTGTTTCTTCCTGATCCATGGCACCAAGGGGGCGCCAGGTGGCACCACTCCACTGTCTCATTTTTCACAATCAGCCTCCTGCACTTGTGCAGGGGCCACTCCAGGGGCTGAGTTCTTGACCTTCTACCGCCCCATTTCTAACTCCAATTAACCCCAAATTTTGACACAACATAGAGGGTAACTCCACCTTCAAAATGGTATAAGGCCCATCCCTATTGGACTACAGTGGAGGGAGATACGTTCCCCCAAAGTTCACTAAAATATATGCTAATTTCCCAAAAATTGGCCAGAGTTCCCTTCGTTTTTACAAAATTCCCAATTTTTCCAATGCAACCTAAACACATATTGTAACATCCCGCATAATTAGTAGAATACATAAGTACCATATGTTATAGATGTATGTGTAGATTTCGGATTTATGGCTTAGGTGTGATGGCTTGCGTATTGTTGATCTTTATCCTTGGATAAGACTAAGGTAAGTATTTAAATTAAATCTTAGGAAGGTACATATGTAGGCATGTGAATTTAATCATATGAGTAATGTGAGTGTGTGTTAGAAGGCTTTAGTATTTAGTGGACTTTGGAAGTGGGCTAGTGTGTGTGGACTTGCCACCTTTAGGCTTGTCTTATTGGATCCATCAAGTTCAGCCCAAGGTTAAACCCACACCTAATTCCCTAAGCCTTGTCCAACAAGGTTGTTTGTGCACCAAGGGACCTTCACATGGCTTGATGTATTTTCCTTCTCATTCATGCGCACAAGGGGTAGAAAATACTTAGAAAAATCTGCCAATTTTTCCTCTTGTTTGACCGCCATCTCACTTGGCTTGTGCATCACTTGATCTCAACTTCATTGCATGGAAGACACATGTACCATTTAGCATGATTTTAGGCTGCATTTTCCTTCATTTTGGCGCACATGGGGGGAGTCTTGGATCAGATTTTTATGACACAAATCTGTCTTGAGTGTTGACCAAGTGAACCACCTTACACCTTCCATCATGAGGCTGCAATGTGCAGATTTTTGCATGCTTTTGGCAGCCCATCATGAGCCAAATCTGCCCTTGCTTCCACATGCATCATAAGTAGGGTCTTGGGGCTGCATCTTCATCATTTTATGCGCATAGGACAGCTCCAAAAATCAGATTTCTTGGCTGCCACAAAGCTGTCTTGCTTGTGGACTTAGTGAACTCCCTACATGTGCTCATGATGCACCTCCTCCACTCCACCCTATGCGCATGGTTTGGTCTTTTGTGTGAAAAATTCTGATTTAATAAGCACTCATTCAGATCTGAACATATCTCCCTCACCTCCTTGCATGTGCATAGAGTACTTTAGAAGCAACCTTGTGTGCAGCCCCACTTCTTCAAGCAACCAGAATTTGCATGATGTTTAATCATTGCAACCTTCCCCTCACTTCTCCTTAAGTATGCGCACACTAGTAGGCTTCCTCACCTTGCACAAGTGCAGCCAAGTTCCTCCCTCATTCCCTCACTCTCCTAGCCGAACCTACAAGCATTCTTGGAGCAAGAAAGACCAAGCCAACTCCCTCCTTCCCTCACCATCAAACCGTGGCCTAGACACAAGAGAAGTGTGAGTTTCTCCTCTTTCCCTCTCACTGTCCAGCCTTGTTCCTCAACCTTGAAGCTGTCCAAGATTGTTTCTCCTCACCTTTTGCGCTTAGATCATCATAGGAAGTGGGGACTTGTTGTGAAGTAGAGCTAGAAAGGGTGTGGAGAAGTGTGTGCTACAAGAGGTAGGCCTTGAACTTAGAACACTTTCATTGTGTAACCATGTGTGTGTGCTTGAATGTCTCCTTGATTATGTGTGGTTTTGGATTCAAGTATGAGCATGATAAAAGTTGAATGGTGGAGCTATTTCATGATGATTTGTATGCATAAAAGTCTCATGGCCATGCTTAAGATATATGCCACTGTTTTTGTATGAATATGCCACGGTTTGGAGGGATATGTATGCCACTGTTCTGTATGCATATGCCACTGTTTCCCTATGAATGTGCCAATGTTTTGATGATAAAATGTTCACTGTTTCGGTTCCTCAAAATCACCATTCAAATGCCACTGTTTCTGCACATTATATGCCACTGTTTCTGCACATATATGCCACTGTTTCTGCACATTATATGCCACTGTTTCTGCACATATATGCCACTGTTTCTGCACATTATATGCCACTGTTTCTGCACATATATGCCACTGTTTCTGCACATATATGCCACTGTTTCTGCACATTATATGCCACTGTTTCTGCACATTATATGCCATTGTTTCTACACATTATATGCCACTGTTTCTGCACATACATGCCACTGTTTCTGCACATTATATGCCACTGTTTCTGCACATTTATGCCACTGTCTTGATGTTCAAAAATCCCTCTTCATGCCACTGTTTTGATGCATAAAAACACTCACTGTTTTAGCCATCATATGCCACTGTTTTATGCATAAAATGCTCACTGTTTTAGTCCATAATATGCCACTGTTTTATGCATAAAATGCCACTGTTTTGATGATCAACAACCACTAGTTATGCCACTGTTTTAATGTCCAAAAATCACCAAGTATACCACTGTTTCAATGTGCAAATATCACCACTAATGTCACTGTTTTTAAGGTTCAAATGCCACTGTTATGTCACTGTTTTAAACGTTCAAATGCCACTGTTTGATGTCACTGTTTCTGCCACTGTTGATGTCCAAAGAGTCACTGTTTCTGTTTCAATATGGTCACTGTTTCTGCTGTATTTTCACTGTTTTCTTGCTGTAAAACGTCACTGTTTCTGTCCACTGTTTTTAAGGAAAATACCACTGTTTTCTGCTCACTATTTTAAAGAACAACTCACTGTTTCTGCTCACTGTTTTAAGCACAAACGTCACTGTTTTCTGCTGTAAAAACGCTGCTGTATGCTCACTGTTTTGCTGCTGTAAAACACTACTGTATGCTCACTGTTTTCCACTGTAAGACACTGCTGTATGCTCACTGTTTTCCACTGTAAGACACTGCTGTATGCTCACTGTTTCTGCTGTAAATAGCCACTGTAAATGATTGGTTGTAATTGATTTAGGTGCGCTTAAGAAGTGAGATACTTCGCTGTTGTTTGGTATTATTTAAGGCACGCAAAGGTAAGTGTCAGGCGATATTGCCTAATGTGACTATTGACTACTGGTATAAAATTGTGACATGATGCTCCATATGCCGTAAAAATATTATGTTCCATTATGATGAAAGGAAACTGTCAAAAATGTGCCGTGATGGCTATATGATTATGAGGTAAAGACGTTATGTGGCAGCATAACGCATATGCAAGGTATATAAGCATGCACCTTACATCATACCGCATTTTGTACGTTTTGTGTGTGAAAGCATAGCATGGCATGCATGTACCAAGAGCATATAGGTCTTGCTTTTTAGAATAGTTATGTACAGGACCATGTGTTTTGAGCAAGCATCATATAGGCATCCCCAAGGTACCGGGGTATGGGACACTTGGCATCAGTCCGCATAGGCCCACAGTTGGAATCCACATGGAGCTCAGGTGCCAAGGGATATTTGATTCCACTGTGAAGTGCGCGCACGACGGTGCTAAAAGCGCAAAGGAAAGGCGTTATATACGCAATATATGAATATGATGAAAAGGAAAAAGGAAAAGGAACAAGGATATGTTGAAGTGACTGTTTATGATTTTGTGCCTAGTTAATACTGTTATAATACTGGTTTTGTTGCCACACTACTGGGATTATTCTCACCCCTTCGGGGCTGCTATTTTTCCAAAATGGCAGGAGGACGTAAAAGCATTTGAAGGAGTGATGTTTTGCTGTTGATTGCTGATGCGTGGAATATCCCTGTTGCTGTTTGTTAATTGGATGACTGTAATGATTAATGTTTTGGTACTCTTGGATGACTGTAGTCTTTATCATCTCTATGTTAGCTTGAATTTTGATGAACAGCGGCTATTTTGGAAAACGTTTGTGAAAAGAATCTAAGTGCTGAAATTTTTACAGTGCACCTTACGGGTGGTGTTTTTATGAGCAAATGAACTCTGATTTACTATTATTTTATATGCACGCGAAGCCCCAAACATGCTCTTTCTAAATCACTTGAAATATTTTTATCGTCCAAACAGAAGTTATTAGAACTATTGAAATGCCTTACGGATTTGTATACTACTATGAGATTCTTTGTTAGCTCATGTGACGTTAACGACTCTAATTCCGCTTAGCAAACGACTCTCTTGGATGCATACAAGGGAGGGCGTTACACTAATTGGTATCAGAGCAGTTTGGTCCATGGATTTGCTTGTGATTGATTGTATTGATTGTTGATTGTGTTTATCTGCTGTTTGACTGCCTAAATGTGCTATAGCTTAAGTATATATTAGCTAGGGTAGTTAGATTGTTTAGACCGTTCTGTGATAAGACCCGGATGCATAGTTAACTTGTCCGAATTGAACCCGAGTACCTACTTGGGACTGCTGCCATGAATAACTTGCGGTGAGCCTGATCAACTCATTTCCTGATATTGTGAGTGCAGAATCATGGCAGGTGGTCGCGGTTCAACTCGGGGAAGGTCTGGCGATGCGGAAGAGGATCTTATCACTACCATTGGGGGACTGGCAACGTTTATCCAGAATATGAGCCAAGAATGGCGTGACCATAGACAACAGAATCAGAACCAACCCCCACTGCATGAAAATGCAGAAGAAATTGCCCGTCGGAGGTTGAAAGACTTCCGCAACTTCCAACCACCTACCTTTGAGGGTGAAGACAACCCCGAGGCTGCAGCAAAGTGGCTGCAGATGATCGAGCATATTTTCGAACGCATGGCATGCCCAGAAGCGCAGAAGACTGATTACGCGTCGTACCAGCTGATGGGAGAAGCTTTAACATGGTGGACTGGTGCGAGGGCTCTGCTGAGAGCTCAGGACGTTGAACTGACGTGGGCTGTATTCAGACAAGTATTCCTGGATAAGTATTTTCCTAAGGCAATGAGAAGAATGAAGCACACTGAACTGCTGTCACTCAGGCAGGATAACATGACGGTTAATGAGTATATTGCAAAATTTGGGCAACTGATCGAGTACGCCAACTTTGACCGGAACATTTATGATGAAGAATGGCAGGTGGAGAAGTTCGAAAGCGGATTACATCCGGAAATCTGTAAACTCATTTTGACGACGGCTAATCGTACACTTCCAGAACTCATCAACCAGAGTCGTCAGGCAGAAGGAATCATTAATGAGGCCAAGAACTTGAACAAGCCACCAACACAATTCCACGGAGGAAACCGAGCCGGCAGATTCTTCAGGACGGCACCTGGTAGGGGTCGAGGCAGAGGTACGCAGTTGCAGGCACGGCCTGGAAATTTTAAGAGAAGCTTTACGGTGGGTCAATCGTCGACTGGACGTCAGGGTGCGACTGCTTGTGCTACGTGTAGAAAGAATCACTTTGGAGTTTGTTGCAAGAACAACAATGCATGTTTCAGATGTGGCCAACAAGGACATTTTGCTTACAAATGCCCCCAGAACGCTGATCAACAGCCTACGCAAGCACGGGTGTTCACATTGGATGCAAATGAAGCACAGAAGTTTCCCAACCTGATCAAAGGTAATGTCACTTTAAATGGTCACCCAATTTCTGTTATCTTTGATTCTGGAGCGTCTGGCTCTTTTATGGCAAAGCATACTGCCTTGAGAATAGGCATCACCCCAACCCCGTTACCTTATGAGTTACACATCAGCACACCTACTGGAGGATCGTGCACAGCCTCAGAGATCTGCAGAGGTGTTATCTTGCAGTATGAAGGGAACACATATACGGTCAACTTGGTGGTCCTACCGGTATTCAACTTCGATGTGATTATCAGTATGGACTGGTTGACGGAAAACGGGATAACATTGGACTGTCGAGCGGGGAAAGTCGTTGTTCCTGCGAAAGATGGTAATTTTCAACCTTTCTCTCTCATTTCTTTATTGCAAGTTAGAAAAGAGCTCCGCAAGGGAGCAGCAGGGTATCTTTTGTCGATCGAGGCTGAGACCTCGGTTGACAATCAAATTCAGAATGTACCGGTAGTTAGAGAATTCGAGGAGGTATTCCCGGATGAAATACCTCGATTGCCTCCTCATAGGGAAATAGAATTTTCTATCGAACTTGCTCCTGGAGTTGGACCAATCTCCATTGCCCCGTATCGTATGGCGCCGTTGGAACTTCGCGAGTTGAAGAAGCAGATAGAAGAGCTTTTGGCCAAGGAATTTATCAGACCGAGTACTTCCCCATGGGGTGCTCCAGCCATCTTGATTAAGAAGAAGGATGGAAGTTTACGACTGTGTGTAGATTACCGTCAGCTGAACAAAGTAACGGTGAAGAATAAGTATCCGCTACCGAGGATCGACGATTTGATGGACCAGCTGAGAGGAGCCAGAGTCTTTTCCAAGATAGATTTACGATCGGGATATCATCAGATCCGGGTCAAACCGGAGGATATTCCGAAAACCGCTTTTAGGACTCGTTATGGGCACTACGAATATCAGGTGATCCCATTCGGACTTACGAATGCTCCAGCGGTATTCATGGACTACATGAACCGCATCTTCCGCCCCTTTCTTGATCAGTTTGTTATTGTGTTTATCGACGATATCCTGATTTACTCAGCTAATGAAGAGCTGCACGCGGAACATCTGAGGATTGTCTTGCAAATCTTGAAGGAGAAGCAGTTGTACGCGAAATGGTCGAAGTGCGAGTTTTGGCTTAAAGAGGTCCAGTTTCTGGGCCACGTCATTTCATCGGAAGGTATCGCGGTGGACCCCAGCAAAGTTGAAGCTGTCATGAATTGGGAACGACCCAAGACTGTCACCGAAGTAAGAAGTTTCTTAGGTCTTGCTGGATACTATCGAAGGTTTATCCAGAATTTCTCTCAGATAGTGCAACCTCTTACTCGTCTCACTCGGAAGGATAAGCCTTTTGAGTGGACTGAAGCTTGTGAAGAATGTTTCTTGGAACTAAAGAGCAGATTGACAAGTGCTCCCGTACTCACGATTCCGGATCCTACTCGAAAGTTCGAAGTATACTGTGATGCGTCGCTGAAAGGACTTGGATGCGTGTTGATGCAGGATCGTATGGCGGTAGCTTACGCATCTCGACAACTTAAGCCTCACGAAGAAAATTATCCTACGCACGATTTGGAGTTAGCAGCTATAGTGTTCGCACTTAAAATCTGGAGGCACCACTTGTATGGTTCGCAGTTTGACGTGTTCAGCGATCATAAGAGTTTGAAGTACTTGTTCGATCAGAAGGAGCTGAATATGCGGCAACGACGGTGGATGGAATTTCTGAAGGACTATGATTTTGAACTTAAATACCACCCAGGAAAGGCAAACGTGGTAGCTGACGCCCTGAGTAGGAAGACACTGCACACTGCAACTCTGATGATGGAAGAGCTGAAATTGTTTGAGGCCTTTCGAGACTTGAACTTATCGGTAGACGAGAGAGGGAATAGCATAAGATTGGGAAATATAAAGGTGGAGAATGAATTGATCAGTAGAATTAAGGAGGCTCAGAAAGATGAAGAGTTAGTCCGTGATTTGGTTGGCAACCAAGATGTTGTAAAGGATGAGAATGATGTTTGGAGATTTCAAGGACGGCTGGTTGTGCCGAATGAAGAGTTAAAACAAGAAGTTTTACAGGAGGCTCACAAGGGTAAGTATGCAGTTCATCCTGGATCCACGAAGATGTACCATGATTTGAAGACCTCGTTTTGGTGGCCGGGTATGGTATGCGGAGTATGTATCTCGATGCTTAACTTGTCAGAAGGTGAAGTACGAACATCAGAAACCGTCGGGACTCCTTCAACCTTTGGAGATTCCCGAATGGAAGTGGGACAGTATTGCGATGGATTTTGTAGTTGGACTTCCTCGGACGCGAGAAGGATATGATTCTATCTGGGTGATTGTTGATCGTTTAACGAAGTCAACTCATTTCTTGCGTGTTAGAACCACGTATGATACAGAGAGGCTTGCTAGAATTTATCTGCAGGAGATTGTGAAGCTGCACGGAGTTCCTACGAGTATTGTCAGTGATCGTGATCCCAAGTTTACATCTAAGTTCTGGGAATCTTTTCAAAGAGCATTAGGGACCCATTTGAGGTTGAGTACTGCTTACCACCCGCAGACCGATGGTCAGACAGAACGCACCATTCAAGCTTTAGAGGACATGTTGCGAGCATGTGTTTTGGAGTTAGGAGGCAGCTGGGATAATTATCTGTCTTTGATTGAATTTGCTTACAACAATAGTTACCACTCCAGTATTCAGATGGCACCGTACGAAGCTTTGTATGGGAGAAAATGCAGATCCCCTCTATGTTGGACTGAAGTGGGTGAGCGAAGTATGTTAGGACCTGATCTAATTCAAGAAACATCCGAACAGGTAAAGAAGATTCGGGAGAATATGCAGAGGGCTCAGGTCAGACAGAAGAGTTATTACGACAAGCGTCATAAGCCTCTATCTTTCGAAGTCGGAGACCATGTATTTTTGAGAATCACACCTACATCGGGACTCGGAAGGAGAATGGGAGTTAAGAAGTTAAGTCCACGGTACTTAGGACCGTATCTGATTATGGACCGGATTGGAGAGTCTGCATACCGGTTGGCCTTACCACCCAATATGTCAGGAATTCACAATGTATTTCATGTGTCACAGCTACGGAGGTATCTCTCTGATCCATCTCACGTGTTACAGCCAGAAGAAGTGGAACTAAAGGAAAATCTGACGTATCAAGTGCAACCGTTCCAAATTCTTGAAAGATCCGTCAAGCGACTCCGTTCTAAAGAGATTCCTTTGGTGAAAGTATTGTGGAACAACAGATCGGAAGCTGAAGCCACTTGGGAGCGCGAGGACGACGTTCAGAAACGCTATCCAGAACTGTTTAGCTCTTAAGTAAGTTTATTTTGCGGACAAAATTCCTTTTTGGTGGGGAGAGTGTAACATCCCGCATAATTAGTAGAATACATAAGTACCATATGTTATAGATGTATGTGTAGATTTCGGATTTATGGCTTATGTGTGATGGCTTGCGTATTGTTGATCTTTATCCTTGGATAAGACTAAGGTAAGTATTTAAATTAAATCTTAGGAAGGTACATATGTAGGCATGTGAATTTAATCATATGAGTAATGTGAGTGTGTGTTAGAAGGCTTTAGTATTTAGTGGACTTTGGAAGTGGGCTAGTGTGTGTGGACTTGCCACCTTTAGGCTTGTCTTATTGGATCCATCAAGTTCAGCCCAAGGTTAAACCCACACCTAATTCCCTAAGCCTTGTCCAACAAGGTTGTTTGTGCACCAAGGCACCTTCATATGGCTTGATGTATTTTCCTTCTCATTCATGCGCACAAGGGGTAGAAAATACTTAGAAAAATCTGCCAATTTTTCCTCTTGTTTGACCGCCACCTCACTTGGCTTGTGCATCACTTGATCCCAACTTCATTGCATGGAAGACACATGTACCATTTAGCATGATTTTAGGCTGCATTTTCCTTCATTTTGGCGCACATGGGGGGAGTCTTGGATCAGATTTTTATGACACAAATCTGTCTTGAGTGTTGACCAAGTGAACCACCTTACACCTTCCATCATGAGGCTGCAATGTGCAGATTTTTGCATGCTTTTGGCAGCCCATCATGAGCCAAATCTGCCCTTGCTTCCACATGCATCATAAGTAGGGTCTTGGGGCTGCATCTTCATCATTTTATGCGCATAGGACAGCTCCAAAAATTAGATTTCTTGGCTGCCACAAAGCTGTCTTGCTTGTGGACTTAGTGAACTCCCTACATGTGCTCATGATGCACCTCCTCCACTCCACCCTATGCGCATGGTTTGGTCTTTTGTGTGAAAAATTCTGATTTAATAAGCACTCATTCAGATCTGAACATATCTCCCTCACCTCCTTGCATGTGCATAGAGTACTTTAGAAGCAACCTTGTGTGCAGCCCCACTTCTTCAAGCAACCAGAATTTGCATGATGTTTAATCATTGCAACCTTCCCCTCACTTCTCCTTAAGTATGCGCACACTAGTAGGCTTCCTCACCTTGCACAAGTGCAGCCAAGTTCCTCCCTCATTCCCTCACTCTCCTAGCCGAACCTACAAGCATTCTTGGAGCAAGAAAGACCAAGCCAACTCCCTCCTTCCCTCACCATCAAACCGTGGCCTAGACACAAGAGAAGTGTGAGTTTCTCCTCTTTTCCCTCTCACTGTCCAGCCTTGTTCCTCAACCTTGAAGCTGTCCAAGATTGTTTCTCCTCACCTTTTGCGCTTAGATCATCATAGGAAGTGGGGACTTGTTGTGAAGTAGAGCTAGAAAGGGTGTGGAGAAGTGTGTGCTACAAGAGGTAGGCCTTGAACTTAGAACACTTTCATTGTGTAACCATGTGTGTGTGCTTGAATGTCTCCTTGATTATGTGTGGTTTTGGATTCAAGTATGAGCATGATAAAAGTTGAATGGTGGAGCTATTTCATGATGACTTGTATGCATAAAAGTCTCATGGCCATGCTTAAGATATATGCCACTGTTTTTGTATGAATATGCCACTGTTTGGAGGGATATGTATGCCACTGTTCTGTATGCATATGCCACTGTTTCCCTATGAATGTGCCACTATTTTGATGATAAAATGTTCACTGTTTCGGTTCCTCAAAATCACCATTCAAATGCCACTGTTTCTGCACATTATATGCCACTGTTTCTGCACATATATGCCACTGTTTCTGCACATTATATGCCACTGTTTCTGCACATATATGCCACTGTTTCTGCACATTATATGCCACTGTTTCTGCACATATATGCCACTGTTTCTGCACATATATGCCACTGTTTCTGCACATTATATGCCACTGTTTCTGCACATTATATGCCACTGTTTCTGCACATTATATGCCACTGTTTCTGCACATTAGATGCCACTGTTTCTGCACATACATGCCACTGTTTCTGCACATTATATGCCACTGTTTCTGCACATTTATGCCACTGTCTTGATGTTCAAAAATCCCTCTTCATGCCACTGTTTTGATGCATAAAAACACTCACTGTTTTAGCCATCATATGCCACTGTTTTATGCATAAAATGCTCACTGTTTTAGTCCATAATATGCCACTGTTTTATGCATAAAATGCCACTGTTTTGATGATCAACAACCACTAGTTATGCCACTGTTTTAATGTCCAAAAATCACCAAGTATACCACTGTTTCAATGTGCAAATATCACCACTAATGTCACTGTTTTTAAGGTTCAAATGCCACTGTTATGTCACTGTTTTAAACGTTCAAATGCCACTGTTTGATGTCACTGTTTCTGCCACTGTTGATGTCCAAAGAGTCACTGTTTCTGTTTCAATATGGTCACTGTTTCTGCTGTATTTTCACTGTTTTCTTGCTGTAAAACGTCACTGTTTCTGTCCACTGTTTTTAAGGAAAATACCACTGTTTTCTGCTCACTGTTTTAAAGAACAACTCACTGTTTCTGCTCACTGTTTTAAGCACAAACGTCACTGTTTTCTGCTGTAAAAACGCTGCTGTATGCTCACTGTTTTGCTGCTGTAAAACACTGCTGTATGCTCACTGTTTTCCACTGTAAGACACTGCTGTATGCTCACTGTTTTCCACTGTAAGACACTGCTGTATGCTCACTGTTTCTGCTGTAAATAGCCACTGTAAATGATTGGTTGTAATTGATTTAGGTGCGCCTAAGAAGTGAGATACTTCGCTGCTGTTTGGTATTATTTAAGGCACGCAAAGGTAAGTGTCAGGCGATATTGCCTAATGTGACTATTGACTACTGGTATAAAATTGTGACATGATGCTCCATATGCCGTAAAAATATTATGTTCCATTATGATGAAAGGAAACTGTCAAAAATGTGCCGTGATGGCTATATGATTATGAGGTAAAGACGTTATGTGGCAGCATAACGCATATGAAAGGTATATAAGCATGCACCTTACATCATACCGCATTTTGTACGTTTTGTGTGTGAAAGCATAGCATGGCATGCATGTACCAAGAGCATATAGGTCTTGCTTTTTAGAATAGTTATGTACAGGACCATGTGTTTTGAGCAAGCATCATATAGGCATCCCCAAGGTACCGGGGTATGGGACACTTGGCATCAGTCCGCATAGGCCCACAGTTGGAATCCACATGGAGCTCAGGTGCCAAGGGATATTTGATTCCACTGTGAAGTGCGCGCACGACGGTGCTAAAAGCGCAAAGGAAAGGCGTTATATACGCAATATATGAATATGATGAAAAGGAAAAAGGAAAAGGAACAAGGATATGTTGAAGTGACTGTTTATGATTTTGTGCCTAGTTAATACTGTTATAATACTGGTTTTGTTGCCACACTACTGGGATTATTCTCACCCCTTCGGGGCTGCTATTTTTCCAAAATGGCAGGAGGACGTAAAAGCATATCACATGGGTGGCTCACACAAGGACCAACAACGCCTTAGGACACTTACAACCCATCACAGTCCAGTTACATGTATAATATTCATTATGTTTCAATCACCAAGGTTCTATTTCATGCTTTTATTAACCATACAAATAATCAATTCATGAATTAAGCTTAAAGCCCTTTACATTACATTTACATACTTCCAAGACATCATAGGTGGCTATGGACAGATCCCATGCACACACAGAATATACATATTCAAATGCATGGCATTTTCAACATGCACAAGTTCATGGCCTCAACTTAAAACATAAATTCCTATGCTAAGTATATCCAACTAAATCCTCTAACATGTGATGCCTCCCATATACACCTCATGCTCCACTCCTCCAGGCTCAACCTATCCTGAAATGATGTCCCCAAACGCGGGGTGAGATATACAAATACATCTCAGTAAACCAAGGGAACTAGAGGGTCACTCCACCCCATGGCTCACTCAATGTGCAACATATAACATAGTATGACATGCATGACATACAATATCACAACAACTGCGCACAATCCAAGAACATCCACAGCTGGATTATGTTGAAGGACCCCATCGTATAACTCCCGGAATCTTCCTGGTGCCTCTCCCATGGTTGAGACGACCCCATGGAAAAATCCAACTGGAACTCCTCATGAGCCCTATCCAGCGGAAGTCCCATGTTTGGATCATCCTGTTAATATCCAAACAACTATAGTACTTGTAACGATAAACACAATCAACAATCAATTCAATCAATCACCTTGTATGCATCCAATTTGTGTAAGAGAGTCGTTTGCTAAGCGGAATTAGAGTCTTTAACGTCACATAAGCTACTATAGAATTCTTAATCTAACTTAGAATCCGAAAAGCGTTTCCAAAATTCTTATCATTCTGTTTGGTCGGATAAAAAATATTTCAAGTGATTTAGAAAGAGCACGTTGGGGGCTTCGCGTGCATATAAAATAATAGTAAATCGGAGTTCGTTTGCTCATAAAAACACCACCCGTAAGGTGCGCTGTAAAAATTTCAGCACTTAAGTCTTTCAAAAATTCCTTTCACAAACGTTTTCCAAAATAGCCGCTGTTCATAAAAGTTCAAGGTAAAATAGAGATGATAAAGTCTACAGTCATCCAAGAGTACCAAAATATTAAGCATTACAGTCATCCAATCAATCAAACAGCAACAGTACAAGTCCATTCATCAGCAAGCAACAGCAAAATCACTCCTTCAAATGCTTTTACGTCCTCCTGCCATTTAGGAAAATAGCAGCCCCGAAGGGGTGAGAATAATCCCAGTAGTGTGGCAACAAAACCAATAATATAACAGTATTAACTAGGCACAAAATCATAAACAGTCACTTCAACATATCCTTGTTCCTTTTCCTTTTTCCTTTTCATCATATTCATATATATTGCGTACATAACGCCTTTCCTTTCATCATATTCATATATATTGCGTATATAACGCCTTTCCTTTGTGCTTTTAGCACCGTCGTGCGCGCACTTCACAGTGGAATCAAATACTCCTGGCACCTGAGCTCCTGTGGATTCCAACTGTGGGCCTATGCGGACTGATGCCAAGTGTCCCATACCCTGGTACCTTAGGGATGCCTATATGATGCTTGCTCAAACACATGGTCCTGTACATAACTATTCTAAAAAGCAAGGCCTATATGATCTTGGTACATGCATGCCATGCTATGCTTTCACACACAAAACGTACAAAAATGTTGTATGATGTAAGGTGCATGCTTATATACTTTTCATATAGCCATCACGGCACATATACTTGTCATATACGTTATGCTGCCACATAACCAATTTACCTCATAATCATATGGCCATCACGGCACATTTCCATAGCCATCACGGCACATTTTTGGCAGTTTTCTTTCATCATAAGGAACATAATACTTTTACGGAATATGGAGCATCATGTCACAACTTTATACCAGTAGTCAATAGTCACATTAGGTAATATCGCCTGACACTTACCTTGTGTGCCTTAAACAATACCAAACAGCAGCGAAGTATCTCACTTCTTAAGCGCACCTAAATCAATTACAACCAATCATTTACAGTGGCGATTTACAGCAGAAACAGTGAGCATACAGCAGCATTTTTACAGTAGAAACAGTGAGCATACAGCAGCGTTTTACAGCAGAAAACAGTGACGTTTGTTCTTAAAACAGTGAGCAGAAAACAGTGAGTTGTTCTTTAAAACAGTGGCAGAAACAGTGACGTTTTCCTTAAAAACAGTGGGCAGAAACAGTGTCATTTTACAGCAGGAAAACAGTAGCACTTTACAGCAGAAACAGTGACCATTTTCAAACAGAAACAGTGGCACTTGGACATCAAAACAGTGGTAAAAACAGTGGCATTTGAACGTTAAAACAGTGACATAAGTAGTGGTATTTGCACATCAAAACAGTGGCATGAATGGTAGCATTTGATTATCAAAACAGTGACACAAGTGATGATTTTTGAACATTAAAACAGTGGCATAATTGGTGATTTTTGGACATCCAAAACAGTGGCATAAGTAGTGATTTTTTGAACATTAAAACAGTGGCATAAATGGTGATTTTTGAACATTAAAACAGTGACATAAATGGTGATTTTTGAACATCAAAACAGTGGCATAAATGGTGATCTTTGAACATCAAAACAGTGGCATAATTAGGAGTACTTGAACACCAATACAGTGGCATAAAGAGTAGTGTTTGGACATCAAAATGGTGATCATTTTATGCAGAAACAGTGGCACATAAAGCACTAAAACAGTGAGCATTTTTATGCAGAACAGTGGCATGTGAGGCACTAAAACAGTGAGCATTTTATGCAGAAACAGTGGCATGTGGGGCACTAAAACAGTGAGCATTTTATGCAGAAACAGTGGCATGTGAGGCACTAAAACAGTGGGTATTGTGTGCAGAAACAGTGGCATCAAAATGGTGATCTTGTCCAACCGAAACAGTGACATATAGATCCTCAAAACAGTGGCATATTCATACCGAAACGGTGGCATATTTATCCTCAAAACAGTGGCATATTCATACAAAAACAGTGGCATTAACTTAAGCATAACCATGAGACTTTCATTCCATAACTTAAGCATACAAATCATCATAAAATAGCTCCATCCTTATACTTTCACCATGCTCATTCTTGAATCCAAAACAAAACATAATCAAGGAGACATCTCATGCACACACATGGTTACACACAATAAATAGGTCTAAGTCTAGGCTTACCTCTTGTAGCACACACTTCTTGGTCAAGTATCACACACCACCTACTATCTTTACAACACCACAAGTTCACCCCTCCTAGATGATGGTCTATGCGCTCAAATGGTGAGGAGGAACAACTTGGACAGCTTCCAAAGGTGAGTAGCAAGGCTGGACAGTGAGGGGAAAAGAAGAAAACTCACACTTCACTTGCTTGGTGTATAGGTCACGGTTTTGAGAGTGTGAGGGAAAGTGAGTTAGCAAAGTCTTCTTTCTCCAAGGGTGCTTGTATTCTCGGCTAGAGAGTGAGGGAAGAGAGGAGAGTTGGCTGCACTTGTGAAATGAGGACAGCCCTCTCTTGTGCGCATAACTTAAAGGGAAAGTGAGGAAAGGTTGGAATGATGAGGCATCAAGAAAATTCTGGTTTCTTGTAGGAGTGGGACTGCACACTTGGTCAAAACAAGCAAGGGTTTGCTTCTTGTATACTCTATGCACATGCAAGGAGGTGAAAGGGATAGGTTTAGATCTGAATGAGGCTACCTAAGTCAGATTTTTTCACACAATCAACTAAACCATGCGCACAAGGTGGAGTGGAAGGAGTTGGCAGATTTCTCCTCCACTCAAAGCACATGCAATCTGCCCAAAAATCCTTCTTTTGTTGCATGTGGAGGCAAGGGACAGATTTGGTTCATGATGGACTGCAAAAGCATGCAGAAATCTGCACATTTCAGGCTCATGATGGAAGGTGTAAGGTGGTTCTCCAAGTCAACAAGCAAGACAGATTTGTGTCATAAGGAAATCTGATTTAAGTCCTCTTCATGTGCGCCTATGGTGAGGTGTATGCAGCCCAAAATGATGCTAAGGAGTACAAGTGTCTTCCATGCAATGAAGTTGAAGTCAAATGGTGCACAAGCTAAGAGTGATGTGGCGGTCATGCAAGGGGTATGTTGGAAGATTTTCAAAGTCTTTTCTATCCTTTTATGCGCATGAAATGAGTGGGAAAAGCTTACCCTTGCCATGTGAAAGTTCCTTGATATACAAGACAACCTTGTTGGGCAAGGCTTAGGGGAGGTAAGAGTGGTTACAATTTTGGGCTGAACATGATTGATCCAAGAGCCTCCTTGGGCCATCGGCCAACACACACAAAGGACCCAACAAGACAAGTCCAAAGGTGACAAGTCCACACACACTAGCCCACTTCCCAAGTCCAATAAACCCTAAAGCCTTATAACACACAATCAAATTACTCATATGATTTTAATAAAAGTTTCACATGCCTACATATGCACCCTCCTATCACTTAATTTATATACTTCACTAACTTACCTAAGTCTCATCCAAGGGTAAAGATCAAACAATTCGCAAGCCATCAAACATACACATGCATCTATATCATTGTAACACTTATGTATTTTACTAATTATGTGGGATGTTACAGTACTGCTCCCAGAGTCGGCCCCACGGCAAAACCCGACTGGAATCCCCAGCGGAATTATCCTGCGAAAGTCCAAACCAACACACATCTACTGGCCAGAGATCAAACAATTTACACACAACATGCTCCAAGCATGTCACACAATCAAGCAATAATGCATGAACAAACATATTCATACATTGTTCAACAACACAAATTCCAACCACAACCTTCCACTAGGCGTGGTGGAGCACACAAGGGACTAAACCCTAGTTCCAAAGGTTTACCTCAACTCCGAAGCCAATGCTCCATACGTAAGCTCC